>JAKSZT010054263.1:787098-821352 GCA_026826555.1 Tolypeutes matacus
TGGGATGGGATGGGATGGGATGGGATGGGATGGGATGGGATGGGATGTGATGTGATGTGATGTGATGTGATGTGATGTGATGTGATGTGATGTGATGTGATGTGATATGATGTGATGGAAAAGCAGGCAAATTTTTAATGATGATTGTGGCAATTTGAGTCGTTTTTGGACCCCAGAGAATACTGTCCTTAAAGCTAATCCATTTCTGTGCATGTAAACCTATTGTATTTGGGACCTTTTGATTAGATTCAGTTACAGGACTTTCCTTTTTATTAGATCACTTCAGTAGGGCATAACCTAGGTTGGGTCTTAATCCTGTTACTGAAGTCCTTTATCAACGGAGAAATAAAAAGCTGCAGACACAGAAAAAAGTGGCAGAGACAGAGAGAAGCCTCCAGAGGTTTAAATTAACGTATCTGGGAGAAACAAAAGCCACGGATGGAGCAGCCCGACACTGATGCAAGGATGCCTGGAGGAGAGGGGAGAGACTAGCAGATGCCACCATGTGCCTGATCACCCACAGCTGCAGCTTGGAAAGAAAGCATCTCTTGAAGTTGTCTGGATTCAGTCAACTGCACTTACAGTCTCAGAACTGTAAGCTTTTAACCTAATAAATTTCCATTGTAAAAGCCAACCCATTTCTGGTATATTGTTCTGAGCAGCTTTTAGCAAACTTTGACCCTGAGTCAACAAGTTCTCCCCTTCTTCCTTACTCTGATTTATTTTCCTTCATAACATTTCATCTCTACCTGACATTTTACATATTTATGTGTTTTGTTATCTGTCCCATCCATTATTATAAGTTCTTTGCAAACAGGAGATGTTTGATTGATATAAGATCCCCAGCATCTAGAGTAATGCCTGGTTCATAGCAGACTCTCAATAAATATTAATTTCATGAGTAAAAAAAATGCATGAAAAACAAATTTAAATTAATATTTTCTCTTTACATTTACTTGACTATAAAAAAAACTATTTTTATAATATTTATCCAAAGATGTTAAAAGTAAAGTTTTAATATTTAAATGGGTAATCTATCTAAAAAAAAATTGTGGAATACCCCACTTCCCCATAAATATAGTATTAGTGCAGAAGAACCCAGATGTCTAGGTAATTGCTATTTCAAAAAGATCACGCTACAAAATAATTGGTTTCCTTTTTATTTATCTCACCGGAAACTGGAAAATATCTTGAATTGCTGTAATAAATAGTAACATCTTCTTTCCCATAGCCATTCTAAAACAGGTATGAGTTCTGTTTCTTGTCTATTCTGTATTTTAACAATCTGCAAATATAAAGTGCAAACATGACCTTTATTTCTTAAAGAAATATATGCTATTTTCAAGAAATTTTAAAAAGTCTGTATTTAGCTCATAACTATGTACCTTTAAGCTTGTTCTAATGTGAACCCTCAGCTATGCCATCTACACCCAAACTTGATTTCCCTTCATACACTGCTTCTATACTTGCCAATTTCGAATGCAATTTCTTGTGCTCCAGAGAGAAGATAAGAGATACTTCCTCCTCACTCTGAAATATTTTTTCAAATAGCTATTCATTTTTTGAGTCATATAATTTTCATAATTTTTATAAAAGTAAGATTTATGAACTTAATTTTAACTAGAGTTAAGTTGGAAGTCTAGAGGGCAGAGGATGGAAGACAGACATTAAACAAATTATCAAACAAATAACTGGATAATTACAACTTGTGCTAAGTATCAAAATGTTATTTAATGGAATAAGAGGATTTCTATGTCTGACAATGAAGCATCTGACAAGTATTGTCAATAAAGGGTATTTTAAAAAAACTATTATAGGTTCTATTATGCAGCAAATACATGTTTTCTAGTTCTTCCTCTAAAAATTAGAGCAAATATAAATAAAATACTTAAGAGGTGAAAAGAGTTCTAAAATGTTTAGTCCTCAAAACTTCATCTGAATCTTTACTCTTGAAATTGAAACTTAGCCTAGTATTATCGGGTGCCTAACAGTTATCTCCTAAGAGCCTCCTTGTTGCTAAAATGTGGCCTCTCTCTAAACCAAACTCAGCATATAAATACATTACCTGCCCCTCAGTGTGGGACATGACTTCTGGGGATGAGCCTCCCTAGCACCGAAGGATTACTACCAAGCACCAACTAGCAATGCAACTGGAAAAAGACCTTGACCCAAAGGGGGAAAAGGTAAAGACAAATGAATTTATATGGCTAAGAGACTACAAAGAGAGTCAGGAGGTCATTCTAGAGGTTATGCTTGTGCACATCTCAGCAGGATCTCATTGATTGCCAAAATAGATAATATCCCAAATAGCGGGGCTCCTGAGGGCTCTGGAGACATCTAGACACTATAGTCAGGGCAGATAGCTCAGCAATTTGGTGCCTTGCCAGTGGGGCCTACTTTGGAATTTATGCTCCCCAGTGTGACAGAGTTGGACTCAGTTGTGGTTTCCCTACACATAGTTCTTCTGTCCTTGTACTTGAGCCTATAAATAGTACTAGAGTTGGTATGTGAACGTCCAAAAGACTTAAATCTTTGGGCTGTCCATGTGCCACCTTGGCCCTGAATCTCAATGGAGTTGCAACACCTACTCTCCAGTTCATTTGTCTCACTCTGGACAACTAACAAGGAGGTAATGATGGACAACTACCATACCAAAGAACCGAGAAAGTCTACAACTGCAAGTAAAAGAGTCGCATCCATCAGCCCCATGGGATCGCAGTCCCCTCTCAATTAGAGGTAGAGCGAGCATCACTATTCCAGAATCCTCAGGATTGGGGAATACACTATGGACTACTAAAGTAGACTTACTGGTATTCAACTACAGACTTATTATGATTCCAGCAATGGAAGAAATTATATCACTGATGTGGAGGCAGTAGCCACTGGAAGTTCTGATGCCAGGGAGAGGGAAAAACAGGTGTAATACAGGAGCATTTTCGGGACTTGGGAATCATTCTGAATGACATTGCAATGACAGATGCAGGCCATTATCTATCTTGCCATAACCTACAGAATTGGGTGGGAGAGAGTGTAAACTAAAATGTAACCTTTAATCCAGGCTTAGTGGCAATGCTCCAAAACGTGTTCATCAATAACAATGAATGTATCTCATTAATGAAGGATGTTGTTAATGTGGGAAAATGTGGGGATTGGGGCATATGGGAATCTCCTATATTTTTTATAGGACATTTGTGTAATCTAAGTATCTTTAAAAAAAAAAAAGATTTTTTTTTAATTAAAAAAAATAAAATAAATCTGTAAAAAGAAGGAAAAATGTCACTATTAAATAACTTTCTCCAAGGAGTTTCTTAACCATAAGGAGAATCTGGGTCTTTGTTAAATAACTTCCTTAAATGACCAGATTTGTCTAAAACACACAGAAATAAATTTATCTACTTAAATTCTAAATTGGGTAATCTTTTTCTATTATGATTCTGAAATCAGAAAATATCCATTATATATTACCTTTGTGGTAAATGAAGCAGAAATAACCCAATATTCTTTAGAATGCCTAGCTGTGTGAGCAGAGACTACCTGAAGATCATATGGATTATACGGAACTTTAGGATTATTCCGAGGAAGGCAATATACATATTCTCCATCATCTTTTAAAGGTTGCTGAGGTAAAAATAAATAAATAAATAAATAAATAAATAAATAAATAAATAATCACTCATTAATTTGTCTAAATCCATAACTAAGAAAAACTCAGTACTCAGTAAATTGAAAACTTTAATACAGACTAAAACTAGAATATTGCCATTGAGGAAAGCTAATATTAAATTGTGTCTATTCAAAGTTTCAAAAGATCAGTCTTAGAAAGATTTAATGTATTTAATTTTCATTCTTAAATATAAAGTAGTGATGAAAAATTAATGAAAATGTTTATATATACATGTTTACTAATCCAAACCTTGATGACATATCTTTTTATATATGCTATATATATCCAGTAAATTTGTCTGCCAATGAATGACAGTGGTTTAGTATTATAATCTAATATTTGTTAAGTAGTATGTATTTAAAAGGTGTTTCCCATACATTATCTTTGGAATCACTACAAGAGTTTAACCTCTTAAAAGTTTAATCTCCTAAATTTAAAGAGTTTGATATTTTTAATCTCATTAAACAGATGTGAAATTGATATTCAGGGAAGTTAGCTAATTTGAAAAAAGTCACACAGCCAGAAAGTTGGCAGAGTAGAGATCTGAATACAAGTTTGACTCTAAACCCATGTTCTGAGTTACCGCATTATACTGCATATATTACCTTTCCCCCATTTACCTGACATTATTAAGATATGAGCCATTCCATGTAAGAAAAAAATTTAATTTAAATTTATTTCTTTTATCTTTGAAACTTTTAACCTTTACTGATGAAAATAGTTCTAAAACAACAGTATAAAGTAGAATGAAGTTTAATCAAATCTTTTAAGGTGATTTAAATTTTACTATAAAATAGTACTTAGCAAACATTATGGAAGGCAGTAGTAGGAAGCTCGAGGAAGTGGTTCCTCTACTGAAACAACTATTGAGCTGGCAAGAACTGTCTGAATCAACTATTCCTGAACTTTGGAGATAGGTCAAACACCTGCAGCATTCAGGATAATGCTTGATGAAGAAAGAGGCTGGTAAACTTTAGTGAATTTTGGCATTTCACATAGCAGCTACCAACCCAAGGCCCACAATCCCATGGCAGGCAGTCACGGGAAGATGAAGGTTGCCAGTGTTCCTGGTGTTACTTGCTGGTGCCAGACGGGAAATAAGGACCTTATTCCCCCCAAATCAGGAGGAACTGGCACAGAAGATGTAACAGTTCATCAACCCCTCTGGCTCAAGCTTCTTCCCTAGCAGTGCCTCAAAAGAATTTAAAAAGACAGATCCCTCCCCTCTCCTTCCCTCCTCTCTTTTCTTTTCTTTTCTCATGGTACCCAGTACTCTCAGGTCACTGGCTGACTACAGATATAACAGAACAGAGACTTCAGTGGAACACACATGGCAAGGAACATAGTTTCTACAAAAATAGTTTTGAAAAGTCACTAAACAAGTGAACCACTGCAGACTTCAACAACCAACAGGAGAAATCCTTGGGAAGAAAGAAGAATTTGATTTCCAGAGTTACTGCACACTCCCAGATAAACAAAAACTAAGGGAGTTTATCACTAGTAGATGTGATCTATAAGAAATGCAAAAGGATGTCCTTCAGCCAGAAACAAAAGTACACTAGTGACTCAAAGTCATAAAAATAAATATCTTTAGCAAAGGTAACTGCATATATAAATGTAAAAATAAGTACTAGTGTATTTTTTGTTTATAACTCTTCTTTTTGCTTCCTATATGATTTAAAATTCAAATACATAAAATAATAATTAAAATCTATTTTAATGGGCACCCAATATATTAAAATGTCATTTGTGACAATAACAAAGGGAAGATGGAGTACAGCTTGAATGAAAGCAAAGTCAGTGTATGCCATTGAAGGTAGGTAGGTATCAATTCAATCTATACTGGTATAAATTTAGGATGTAACTAAAAAATATAAGAAAAGGAAGGAATCAAATAGGTACACTAGAGAATTCAAACACAAAAGAACGCAGTATTGGAGGAACTGAAGGAAAAAAAGATTTATGACAAGTAAAAACAAGTAACAGAAGTGCTTTCATTAACAGTAATTGCTTTAAACATAAATGGATTAAAAGACAGAGATTGGAAAAATGGTAAAAACCATGCTCCAACTACATGATATCTACAGAAGGCACACTTTAGAACCAAAGACACAAATAGGGTGAGAGTATTGTGATGGAAAAGACATTCCATGCAAATAGTAACCAAAGGAGAATGGGGGTGGCTATACTAATATCAGACAAAATATATTTTAAATCCAAATGTGTTGTGAGACAAAGAAGGACATTATACATTGATAAATGGTTAATTCATCAAGAAGATATGACAATTATAAACACATATATACCAAACAAGAGAGCCTCCAAATATATGAAGAAAATATTGACAAAATTGGAGGAAGAAAGAATATTTCTACAATAATAGTTTAATACTCCACCTTTCAATAATGTACAGAACATCTAGACAGAAGACCAACAAGGAAATACAGGGCATAAACAATATTATAAAGCAACTGGATCTAACAGACATATACAGAACACTCCACCCAAAGACAGCAAAATATGCATTCTTCTCAAGTGCACACTGAACATTCTCCAAGATAAAGGTTATGTTAGGCTAGATAGCAATTATCATGAAATTTAGAAGACTGAAATCATACTAATTATCTTCTCAGACCACAATGGAATGGTTAATATCAGCCACAGAAGCAAAATGGGAAAATCTGCAAATATGTGGAAATTAAAAAGCACACTCTTAAACAACCAATGGATCAAAGAAGAAATCATCAAGGAAATTAGTGAAATTTGTAAGTGAAAATGCAAACACAACACACCAAAATTATGAGATGTCGCAAAAAGGTAAGTTTAGAGGAAACGTTACAGCTGTACATGCCCACATTATGAAAGAACAAAGATCACAAATCACCCTTAAGGAAATATAAAAAAAGAAGAGCAAACTAAACCCAAAGCCAGCAGTAAAAGGAAATGATAAAGATTAGAGCAGGGTAGAGTAAACAGAGAAAAGAAAAATAAAACAGTCAATAAAACCAAAAGTAGGTTCTTTGAAGAAAATTAGCAAAAGTGAAAAACCTTTAGCTAGATGGACTAATAAAAAAGAGAGAAGGTGCAAATAAACAAAAGTCAGAAAAGGAGGTGGGGACATTACTACTGACATTACAAAAATTAAAGAATTACAAGAGAACACAGAACAATTACATATAAACAAATTAGATAATCTAGATGAAGTTGAAAAATTCTTAGAAATATACAAATTATCAAAAACTGACTTCAAAAGAAATCTCAACAGAACCATAACAAGTAAAGAGTTTGAATCAGTAATCCAAAATTTCCCAACAAAGAAAAATCCAGGACCATATGGTTTCAATCAGGAATTCTACAAAACATTTAAAGAAGAATTAGCTTCAATCTCACGCAAATGCTTCCCAAAAATAGAAGAGAAAGCACTTCCTAACACATTCTATGAATCCCTGATATCAAAGCCAGACAAAGATACCACAAAAAGGAAACTGTAGACCAATATTCCTTAGAATATACACATAAAAATCCTCAACAAAATACCAGAAAACAGAACCCAATGGCTCGTTAAAAGGATTATATACCATGACCAAGTGAGATTTACCCCAGGACTGCAAGTGTGGTTCAACAAAAGAAAATCAATCCATGTAATAAACCACATTGATAGAACAAAGGAAGAAAAAACATGGCATCATTTCAATAGACACAGAAAGAGCATTTGGCAAAATCCAACACCATTTCATGATAAAAAGAATCTGCAAACTAGGAATAGAAGGTATTATGGTTTGAATTGTGTCTCTGCCAAAATACATGTTCAAGGTCCTAACCCCTGGTCTGTAAATGTAACCTTATTTAGATATAGAGGCATTGAATGTGTTATTAGTTAAGATGAGGCCATATTGATTTAGACTCAGCCCTAGTCCAATATGATTGGTGTCCGTATAAGAGGAGAAATTGGATACTGAAAGACACAGAGAGAAGAGAACACCAAGTAAGGATGGAAGCAGGTGCATCTACAAGCCAAGGAACCTCTAGGGCCACCAAGAACCAGGAGAGAGGCAAGAAACAGATTCTTCCTTATAACCTTTAGAGGGAGATGGCATTACCAACACCTTGATTTCGTACTTCTAGCCTCCAAAACCGGGAAACAATAAATTTCTGTTGTATTAAGCCATTCAGTTTGCTTGTGCTTTGTTTGTACTTTGTTACAGCAGTCCTAAGATACTAAGACAGAAGGGAACTTCGTTAACATGATGAAAAGTCATTTATTAAAAACCTACAGTTGAGAATTCCAGGAAGATGATGTCAGAGTAGGCAGGCAGGGTTTAACTCTTTCACAAAAACAATGGAGGAAGGGCAAAAAGCTGTGTGAGAGACCTGCTTTGGGGGTCAGCAGAGCAGGACAGTGCTACTGGACAAAGAGACAATGAAGCCAAAACAAAAACTGTGAGTTACTAAACCCCACGACCAGGAACAGTACCCATCCCTCACCCTCAAGGAAAACAGCCTGCACAAAACCTATGGCTCATTGCAGCTAACTGAGAGGGGATCAGACGTCTTTCTCCATGGGAAGAGGGCGGGTGCAGTGAAGGGCAGAGAGTGGTTTTCCTTGTGCACACCACAAGATTCCCTAGAGTGTTTAACTATGAATGAAATTGCTGGATCACAAGGAATTCCTTCACATGGCTTCTGAAGACATGACAGTTACAGTTCGCCTCATTCAGTCAAATGAGCATCACAATTTCAAACCCATATTATATCACAGAGTAAATTTGGATCAAACTGCAAAGAAATTTATAGTATTTCTACAGCACAATGTCCCTTTTAGGACCAGCCTGCCAGCCTTCGGGAATTATAAATATGATAAACTCTAAATTATGCATCAAGCACATAAATCAAAGACAAATGAACGAGTGTTGAGTTTGGAACATGATGACAGACTCCTGTTAAAACATGACAGTACCTGGAATCACCAGTGAAATTGAAATTACATTCTTCTGTGAAGAAGATTAAAAAAACTACAAAGTTAATCCCATTTCAACCTGGTGAAGACCTTGTACTGGCTTCCTTTTTGCATTACTGCAGTAAACTCTTTATTCCACCAGAGAGTTTTTAAAATTGACAAATAAATCTTTAGAAAGATTTATTCACTGAATTTGGCTAGCAGAGCACACTTTGAATCTCAGCTCTGGCCAGACCAGAAACAATAGCAAGTGGAGTTGAAAGAGTCACTTTTGTGGAAAGACTGGCTGACAAGTGCCACTTGCTTGGAAACTGTAAGGAGAAAAATCACTTTTAGGTCTCTCTTGTCCTGAACCTCTGGGAGAGGATCTGCACCCCATTAGTGAATCCATGGCCTGATTTTAATTACTTAAGCTGGGCAATTTTGAAGACTTAGAATAAGTTGAACCATAAATCAAAGAAGAGCTGTGGGGAAAACCACTAGGCAAGAGACAGAAATGGACTATTAGAGTAAATTCACCAACAAATTCAGATGCCTAGACATAAGCAAAATTTACAAGCCATGCTAAGAAACAGGAGGAGATGGCCCAGCCAAAGAAACAAACCACATATCCCGATAAGACACAGGATTTAAGAAAACTAATCAAGGATAATCACACAAATCTCTTAAATCAATTCAAGGAGTTGAAGGAAAATATGACTAAAGAGATAAAGGATATTAAGAAAACAATGAATGAGCATAATGAACAATTTGAAAGCCTGCAAAGAAAAGTAACAGAGCTTATGTGAAAGACACAATGAAGACAAAAAATACATTAGAGGCATAGAACAGCAGATCTGAATTGATGGAAGACAGAATTAGTGAAATCAGGAAAACATCTGAACTTGAAAAGACAGGAAAACAAAGAGAGAAGAATGGAAAAATAGAACAGGGTCTCAGGAATCTGAATAGCAATGTGAAATGCACAAACATACACTTTACTGGTGACCCAGATGGAGAAGTGAATGGAAAGAGGGAAGAAAGACTATTTGAGGAAAAATGACTTAAAATTTCCCAAACCTTATGTATGACATAAATATCAATATCCAAGACAAAGCACCCCAAACAGAATAAATCTAAATAGACCTACACCAAGATACCTACTATTCAGAATAAAAAATATCAGAGATACAGAAAGGATTCTGAAAGCAGCAAAAGAAAAGCAATGCATCACATATAAGGGAACCTCAATAAGACTAAATGCTGATCTTTCATCAGAAACGGAGGAGGTGAGAAGAAAGTGGTTTGATGTATTTAAGATACTTAAAGAGAAAAACTGTAAACCAAGAATTTTTTATCCAGCAAAACTATCCTTCAAAAATGAGTGTGAGTTTAAAGTCTTCACAGACAAACAAAAACTGAGAGAGTATGTTACCAAAAGACCAGATTTACAGGAGATAGAAAACAGGGTGCTGCAGCCTGAAAGGAAAAAGTAAGGGTTAAGAGACAAGAAGAGAGTGCAGAAATGAAAATTATTAGGAAGGGTAAATTAAAGGGTAAGAAGACAGACAATAGTAAGATATGATAATGGAAAACCAAAGGACAAAATTGATGAAGTAAGTAATTTCTTTATAGGAATAACATCGAATATTAATGGCTTAAATTCACCAATCAAAAGACATAGACTGACAAAATGTTTAAAAAATATATGACACACCTATATGCTGTCTACAAGAGACTCACCTCATACATAAGGACAGAATCAAGTTGTACATGAAAGGTTGGAAAAAGATATTCCATGCAAATAGTAACCAAAAAAATATCTGGAGTAGCAATACCAGTATCAGACAAAATAGATTTTAAATGCAAATCTGTTATAAGAGATGAAGAAGGTCATTATATATTTTTTAAAAGGGGGGAATTCATCAAGAAGAAATAAACATAATAAATATTTATGCATCTAACCTGAGTGCCCCAAGATACATGAAGGACACACTGGCAAAATTGAAGAAACAGACAGCTCTATAATAATAGTTGGAGACTTTAATACACCACTCACAGCATTGGATAGAACATATGGACAGTGGATCAAAAAGGAAACAGAGAGCATGAATAAAATGAAAAATGAACTAGACCTAACAGATATTTATAGAGTATTACACCCCAAATCAGCATGATATACATTCTTTCAAGTGCTCATGGATCCTTCTCCAGGATAGAACATATTCTGAATCACAAGACAGGTATTAATAAATTTAAAAAAATTGATTTATACATAACACTTCTCTGATCATAGTGGAATGAAACTAGATATCAATAATGGACAGAAAAAGGGAAAATTAACAATAATATGGAGATTAAACAACATACTCTTAAATAATCAGTGGGTCAATAAAGAAATTGCAAGAGAAATCAGTAAATATCTTGAGACAAATGAAAGTGAAAGCACAATATATCAAAACCTATGGGATATAGCAAAGGCAGTGCAGAGAGGGAAATTTATAGCCCTCAATGCTTACATTAAAAAAGAAGAAAGAGTGAAAATTGAAGATGTAACTGCACACCTAGAGGAACTAAAAAAGAGAAGCAAACTAATCTCAAACCAAGGCGAAGGAAAGAAATAGTAAAGGTCAGAGCAGAAATAAATGAAATAAAAAAAAACAGAGCATCAACAAAACCAAAACTTGGTTCGTTGAGAAGATCAACAAAATTGACAAACCCTTAGGTGACAAAGAAAAAAAGAGAGAAGACGCAAATAAATAAATTCAGAAATGAGAGGGGATAGATTACTACTGACTCTGCAGAAATAAGAGAGATCATAAGAGGATACTATGAACACCTGCATGCCAAAAAAACTAGACAATGTAGAGGAGATGGACAAATTCCTGGAAACACATGAACCACCTACACTGACCCTAGAAGAAATAGAAGATCTCAACAAATGAATCACAAGTGAAGACTGTTTCGACAGTCATCAAAAACTTCCCAAAGATGAAAAGCCCAGGACCAGATAACTTCACAGGTGAATTCTACCAATCATTTAAAGACAATCTAATACCAATCTTGCTCAAGCTCTTCCAAAAAACTTAACAGGAAAGAATGCTACCAAACTCATTCTATGAAGCCAATATCACCCTAATACCAAAACCAAATAAAGATATTACCAAAAAAAAAAGAAAATTAGACCAATATCTCTAATATAGATGTAAAAATCCTCAACAGAATACTTGCAAAGTGAATCCAAAAGCACATTAAACGAAGTATATACCACAATCAAGTGTGTTTTATCCCAGGTATGTGAGAGCGGTTCAACACAAGAAAAGCACCCTTTATAAAAACACTCCAAAAGATAGGAACAGAAGGAATCTTTCTCAATATGGTAAAGTACATATATGAAAATCCTACAGCTACGGAAAGCTTTCCCACTGAGATGGGGAACAAGAGAAGGATACCCACTGTCACCACCATTATTCAATATTGTGCTAAAGATTCTACCTAGAGCAATTAGGCTAGATAAAGAAATAAAAGGCACCCAAATAGCCAAGGAAGAAGTAAGACTGGCATTATTCCCTGATGATATGACCCTATATCAAGAATCTGAAAAATCCAGAACAAAGCTACTAGAACTAACAGACAAGTTCAGCAAAGTGGTGGGATACAAGAATAATATGCAAAAATCAATAGCGTTTCTATATACTACTGATGTGCATTCTAAGGAGGAAATCAGAAAAAAATTTCCATTTACCATAGCAACTAAAACAATCAAATAGTTAGGAATAAACCAAGGACATAAAAGACCTGTATAGAGAAAACTACAAAACATTGCTAAAAGAAATCAAAGAAAACTTAAATAAATATAAGGTCATTTCGTGTTCATGGACTGGACGACTAAATATAATTATGATGTCAATTCTACCCAAACTAATTTACAAATTCAACACAAACCTAATAAAAATGCCAACTAACTTTTTTGCAAAAAATGGAAAAACCAATTATTAAATTTATTTGGAAGGTTTAGGGGCCCCAAATAGCCAAAAAGATCTTTAAAAAGAAGAACAAAGTTGGAGGACTCTCACTTTCTGACTTTAAAGCATATTGCTTAGCTACAGTGGTAAAAAAAAAAAAATTAAAAAAAAATTTTTAAAAAAACAGCATAGTACTAGCATAAAGACAGACACATTGACCAATGGAAACAAACTGAGAACTCAGAAAAAGACCCTCACATTTACAATCAAATGATTTTTGACAAGGCGGTCAAGACCTCCCAGCTGGGTCATAATAGTCTATTCAACAAATGGTAATGGGAAAACTGGATATCCAAAAGAAAGGGGACTCCTATCTCACACCTATACAAAAATTAACTCAAAATGAATCAAGAACCTAAATAAAAAAGCAACAAGCATAAAACTCTTACAAGAAAATGGCAGAAAAGATCTTCAAGATATTGTGGTAGGTGGTAGTTTCTTAAACCTTAAATCCAAAGCAAAAGCAACAAAATAAAAAACAGATATATGGGACCTCCTCAAAATTAAACACTTTTGCACCTCAAAGGGCTTTGTCAAGGGTGAAAAAGCAATCGACTCAATGGGAGAAAATATTTGGCAATCACACATATCTGATAAGTGTTTAATATCCATGATATAAAGGGATCATACAACTCAACAATAAAAAGACAAACTATCCAAATAAAAAACGGGGCAAACAAACAAAAAAAAAAAAAAAAAAAAAACACCAAAAAAAAAAAAAAAAATGGGCAAAAGACTTGAAAGGACAATTGTCCAAAGAAGAAATACGAATGTCAAAGAAACACACGAAAAAATGTACAACATCACTCGCAATTAGGGAAATGCAAATCAAAACTACAATGAGATATCATTTCACAACGATTAGACTGGCTGCTATTACAAAGTCAGAAAACCATAAATGCTGGAGATGATGTGGATAGGAATGCTTATTTATTGTTGGTGGGAATGTAGAATGGTACAGCCACTGTGGAGTACTTTTTGGCAGTTCCCAAGGAAGTTGAATATAGACTTGCCATGTGACTCAGCAATACCACTACTGGGTATATACCCAGAAGAACTGAGAGCAGAGACATAAACAGACATCTGCACACTGATATTCATATCGGCATTATTCATGACTGCCAAAAGCTGGAAACAACCCAGGTGTCCATCAATTGATGAAAAGATAAACAAATTGTGGTGCATACACGCGTTGGAATATTATGCAGCAATAAGAAGAAATGAAGTTGTGAAGCATATGATAATATAGATGAATCCGGAGCACATTATGTCTAGTGAAGCAAGCCAGATACAAAAGGACAAATACTTTTGATTGTACTATTATGAACTAAATATATTTTGTAAACTCATGAAGTTAATAATTAGAATAAAGGTCACCAGAAAATAGAAGGAGGGTAGAGAACGGAAAGCTGAGGGTTAATCTGTGCAGAATTGGTAAAAAGGTTGTTGATAAATCTTTAGAAATGATTAGAAATGGTGTAAGCACATCATGGTGTGTGTAACTAGCAGAGTCATTATATGGTATGGCAGTGGTTGAAAAGAGAAGTTTAAGGGAAGCTAAAAATTCTAACATGGGACTGTATAAGATAGTAAAATCTCATGTAAAACACAAATATGGTTGATATTGCATATATGACTGTTTTTACAAAATATAAATACAAATACACTAGAGAGAAGGAAAATGAATAGCAGCTATGTACAGCAGGGGAAGCATAGAGAGATTGAGAGGTGAGGTTTTTTGTTTGTTTTTTGTTTATCATTATTATTATTGGAATAATGAAAGTGCTCTAAGAATGACTGAAGTGATAAATGCATAAATATGTGATTACACTGAATACCAGTGATTGTACACTAGATGGATTTATGCTTTATTAATATATATCAATAAAATTGATATTAAAAAAAAAGACTGTGAAGAAGTGAAAAAGCAGCCTACTCAATGGGAGAAACTAAGTGTTTAATATCCAGTATGTGTTTGATATCCATGTTCTATAAAGAGATCATACAACTCCACAATAAAAAGACAAGCAACCCAATTTAAAAATGGGCAAAAGACTTGAATAGACATTTCTCCAAAGAGGAAATGCAAATGGTCAAAAAGTACATCAAAAAATGTTCAACATCACTAGCTATTAGGGATCATTAGCTACAATGAAATACCATTTCACATCTTACAGAATGGCCATTATTAAAAAAAAAAAAAAAAAAAAAAAACTACAAGTTCTAAAAGGATGTGGAGAAATAGGAACACTCCTTCACTGTTGGAAGGAATGTAGAATAGTGCACCCTCTGTAGAATACAGTTTAGCTGTTCAATCTTAGATCAGCTGTAGTAAATAGTAGTCAATAGGTAAATCTTAGTTTTCATCACCACCCTTTGTTCATATGATCTTGGACAAAAGGAAATTTCTCTGAAGAAAGAGGTTAATGGATAATAAGAAAACGAAAAAGATAAGGAAATATCAAGATCATGAACTGTTAAAACAGGTAGCAGGGAATAAGACAGTGAGAAGAATAGAAAGTTACAAAATTATATTAGAATTTAATTTTAAATCACAAAGATATGAAATACAGGAACAAAAGAATAGATCGAAATTTCAATTAGATGGGACCTCTTCTTGGGAGACCCAATCAGTTAGAGAAAAGGATGAGAGAAGACAGGCATAAATACTTTGACATACTAAAGACTTCCAATTTATATGTTTTATCTTTTCTCTCCTTCTTAAAATAAGTGAAATGAAATGATATGAAATACTTTTGATAAGTATTCACTGTAAATTGATTGTAATTTGATATTCATATAATGTCTGATATGATGTAATGTCTGATATAAATTAAAGATTAAGATGTAAATATTGATTTTCACACTAAAAATTGAATAAAATTAAATAATACCTTTAGAATAATAGTCTTCTGAATTGCATTTCTGGAACTTTTGCATTCCACTTTACGTTGTGGTAATTTAGTTTGCCAACCAAACTTTTCTCGTAGCCTAATAATATGTCTTACAGCATCATCATCATCCTTTGGTTCTAGTTTAGAATATTAAAAAAAAAATTCAATATAAGTAAAAATATAAGAATCATTTAAGAATAATGTATAATAATCCAAGTGTTTCTACATAAAGAAAAATTTAATTGGTAACATATTTAAAGCCTACAAAAAGAATTTTAGAGGCAAAAATATAGCTTAAAATTCAGTTTAAACAGAAGCTGCAAAGAGGGAACAATATTTACCTACTTAGGAAGGATATCACAAAAGACCTAACTCCACAATTACACAGGTAGTTAGCAAGAAAAGAGAAGTCAACAGTAGGTAATTATAAGGCTTTTTAAAATAAAGGTTTAAACTGGGGTAGACACAGTAGGATGTGAAAATAAAGCAATAACTCTGCGAAATTGAAACATTCTTCCTAAAGATACTAATCCAATATATACCTTTCAGACATTTTATTTTTCTTGAACTCTTGGCAGCTAATGATTCTCTCCTTAAAACATTCTCTTTTCTTGGCTTTTATCCACCATGCTCTACAGGTTGTCCTTTACCTCAACCCCTCAAACTTCTTTTCTTGAAAAACAAATCATGGGAGGGAGCATACAGAAAGTCATGCTGGCAGAACCACCAATATTAAAAAGTTCTTCTAGAGTTCTAGCCCTTCAGAGATCACAAACAACATTGGACTCGGACAGCTTCTTTGTTAAGGATTAAATGAGATTTGAGCTATTGAAAACAGTGCCAGCACTGGGAGGCACCTGCATTATCCTGTGAGGGTCTCTTTACATTTTGTGCCCTAGGCACCTCAGTTGCCTCACCTTAATCTCAGCCTCTGCCAACTCCTTAAACATGGAAATAAATTTTAAAATATTTAATTGAAAAGAAAGGTATAAAAGAGAAGAGATGAGGTACTTAAAATCAGCATGATGAGATGATAACTAATGATATATATACATAATTCAGATCATAAAAGCATATTATATAGCTATAGAAATTAAAATGGTTTAGTATTGACACTGGGAAAGAAAATAGAACAGCAGAACAAAATAGGGTCTAGAAATACAACATTATGTAAAAGAGAATTTAGTAACTGAAAAGGGAGTTATTTCAAATCAAGAGGAGAGATTAACTATTTGATAAAAATCATAGTGGAAAAGTGGCCAGCCATGTGGAAAAATATGCAAATATGCAGTTATATGCATACTGTACTGGTCTGAGTTTCTTGTGGACCCCAGAAATTTTATGTTCTTAAGCTAACCCATTCCTGTATGTGTAAGCTTATTGTACATGGGACCTTTCAGTTAGATTCAGTTAAGGGACCTTTTGATTAGATCAATTTTTTATTAGATTGCTTCAGTGAAGGGCCTTTGATTAGATTGCAGGACCCAGGCTGGGTCCTAATCCTCTTACCAAAGTCCTTTATAAACAGGAGAAACATGGAGCTACAGAGAAAAGTGGCAGAAACAGAGAAACCCTGAGCGGCTAAGAGAGAGGTCCCAGAAGCCAGGGAAGAGGGGAGAGATAAGCCATATGCCTGATCACCCACAGCTGAGCTCAAGGAGAAGAAGCCTGGAGTAGAAGGCAGAGACCCAGACCGGATTGCCACCATTGTGTCTTGCCACATGGCAGGAATTCAGTATCACCAGCAGCCAACCTTTGGTGAGACAGCATCTAAGATGATGCCTTGATTTGGACATTTTCACATTCTCAGAACAGTAAGCTTTTAATCTAATAAATTCCCATTATAAGAGCCAACCTATTTCTGGTATACTGTTCCCAGCAGCTTTTAGCAAAATAAGACCTATACTTTATACCATTCACAAACCTAAACTTACAGATGGATTAGAGAAGTAAATATGGAAAAACAAAATTGATAGAACTGTTAGAAGAAAGTATGAGAGAATATATTTATAAACCCAGGGTAGGGAAGGCCTTCTAAACAAGAATCAGAGCATTTAAAAAGAAAACTATAATAAGTTTGACTTCATCAAACTTAACTTATATACAATAAAAGCCACCATAAACAAAATATAACTGGCAAATTAGGAGAAAATGTTTACAACCTATATAAGAGATGAGAGATTGATATATTAAATATTTAAAGAATTCTTACCAAACAATAAGAGGCAAATAATTCAACAATATGATGAGCAAACAATGTACAGGAAAAAACAAATGACCAATAAACATATGAAATACATTCAACTTCATTAGTAAGAAGAGTATTGCAAATTAAAACAACAATGAAAAACATTTTACCCATCAGACTGGCAAAAAATTAAAAGTTGGAAAATATCAATTTCTGGCAAGAGGTATTCCTTTTATGCAATGTTGGTAGAAGTATAAATGAGTATACCCATTTTTGAGAGCAACTTAATAGATTTAATAGAGACAATGTCCATACTCTTTGACACAGAATTTCAACTTTTTGAAGGAATTAAAAACAATCTAATTTCCTGTTAATGGGAAAATAATTAAATAAACTACACTAGAGAATGTTATAAATCATTATGAAAGTTTAAGATAGATCTCTAAGTTCTGACATGGAAAGATTGTCAAGGAAGTTGTCAAGAAAAAAATGTCTGAAAATTTAAAAGTTACAAAATGATATACATACTTTAACACAATATAACTTGTTTGAAAAAAAATCCATAATAGATATAAATTGTATTTTTCTATTAGTTATATAAAATATTAACAATAGCATTCACCTGTATGTTTGGGTGGACAAGGGAGACTTTTGCCTTTTTTATATGATTTAAATTTTTAAATTTCTAACTATGGAAATTTATTCTTATATTACTTGTGTAATTAAAATGAACCAATTTTAAACCCATTAAAAGCACTGCTAGTTTGATAAGCAATAGTCATAATTCTAGAACTATAATTCCGCCCTGTAATTGCTAGGGAGAGACACAAGTGGGAAGGAAGCTCACTAACAGTTTCAGAATAGTGAGTAGAATAGGACTCCATCTCTATCTCATTTGAGGAGGAAGTAGAAAGTTCTTGCAGAAAAGTTTTGGCACAAAAACAATTGTTTAAGCAAAGAACAAATTTGAAAAAGGAATTCATAAAATAAGAATAAAGGGACTGCTGGGAAAAGGAGGCAATTCAGGCCAAATTAAAAAATAATGATTTTACAAAATAAGTAGTAAATTTAAGGAACACGTATTCTCCAGAAGAGTTTTTAAAACAAGGGATTTTCTTTAAAAAGTATTGCATTGATTCATGGATGACAGATGGATATTTACTAAAAATGCACAATATATTACATACTTAACCTTGAAGGGGGATGTATTTCCCTAGCACCTGGGCACATGGGTCTGATTCAAGATAGCAATTCTTTATTTCAGATATATGGAAAGACTGACCTACATCCTACTTTCCCCTTGAGACAGGAAAATGGATACCAATAACAAGATCAAGAGATTGCAATGTTCAAGAGGCAGCCTGATGAAAACCATGAAAAAAAAACAGGAAGCAGAATAGAGACTAAATTTATTTCAACTATCTAGACAATACATTATCTTCTGTTATAGCCACAATTGTGGAACTTCTTCGGTGTATTACAAGTCTAAACTTGCAGTTCCAAATTTATAATCTATGAACTTAAAGAAACCATATTATAGGACAGAATCTTCAGCAGAAATAACAATAATGAAGATAGTGGTTAAGTAAGAGTTCTGGCTTCTAAAAGTAAAATTACATATCCACTTCTTTTGGTTAAAAATAAAAACTTCCATGGGTTAGGAGAGGGGGGTATCATGGGCCCTGGGGGGCCGGGGAGAAGGGAACAGTCAAGATCTAATGGGTTGTTTGGTGGTCATGGGGAAGGTTTTTCATTACCTTTCAGTAATGGACACAGGACATGGTAAATATCATCAAAATTATTAAACTGTATCATCTAAAAAAAATAATAATAATAAATTAAAAAAAATAAAAATAAAAAAAAAATAAAAACTTTCTTTCAAAAAAGCTTAGAACAGAGTTTCTATCAACGGAAGTTAATACAATTGAAGATATTTTATCAGGTGACTGTGTTCTCATAATACAAAATAATATATAAAAGCTGTCAAAGAAGTAATACTGCTAGTGAGTGCTATATTAATTCTAAGGGAAGAGATCACTTCAAACTAGGGTACACACTGAGAGCTTTGTAGAAGACTCAGCTCCAAAACAGATCTTAAATAATGTAAGATGGGTGAAAAAAGAAAAGAGGGCTTCTAGACAAAAAGTCATAAAAAAAAATCCAAGGGCATTCATCAAAATGATTGAATCTCAAAAAAGGAATAGGTTACAAAAGGCCACAATAAAATGCTAAGCACTATATATTTTTAAACTTTTATTCAAGTGTAATATACATACAAGAAAGAACACATATCTTACAGAGCTATGAATTTTCAAAAATTTACACACAAATCAAGGGAAAAAAGCAATACTAGCACTCCTGAAGTCTGTCTCGAGACCCCTTCTAGTTACTATCCCCACTTCACCACAACCCCATGAGGGAAACCACTATCCTGATTTCTAAGACCAGAGATCAATTTTGCCTAATTTTTACTTTATATAAGTGGAATCACACTGTATGTATTCTTCTGTATCTGGCTTCATAGGTCAATATTGTGTGTGAGATCTGTATACACAAAATAATGTTATATATTTTATGGATATATTAGTTATCTATTGCTGTGTAACTAATTGCCCTAAAACTTAGGGGTTCAAATCAATAAACATTTTTATCTCACAGTTTCAATGGGTTAGGAATTCAGAAGTAGCATAGCTGGGTTTTTCCAGCTTAGGTTTCTACAAGGTTGCAATCAAAATGTTCTCCAGAACTACTATATCTGAAGGCTTGATCTGTGCTTAAGGATCCCCTTCTGGGATAGCTCACTCACATGGCTGTTAGCAGGAAGCTTCAGTTCTTCACCACATGGATCTCTCAATAGGGCTGCCTGAATGTCTTCATGATAAGAAAGCTGGCTTCCACCAGAGGAAATGATCCAAGAGAAAGCAAGATGGGAAGCTGCAATACTTTCTATGACCTAGTCTGAGAAGTCATTCACTGTCACTTCTACCATATTCTATTTGTTAGAATTGAGTCACTAACTCCAGCCCTCACTCAAAGGAAAGAGTATCAAAGAATTTGTGGGAAATTTTTTAAATTACCACAATGGATAAATATAAATATAGAAAAATTTTTAAACCATAAATGGAAATGGTCATCAATTTCAAGGTAGTTGTTAGTTGACCCTAATTGTAACCTCAGAAAAAAAGAACAAGAAAAGTAAAAGGTGGCATTGGGGATGAAGGGGAGCCTTTAGCTGCATGTTTTACATTTTAATTTTATTTCTGTTTTTGTTTCCTATTGCAATGCAACAACACAAATTTATTATGTCACAGTCTCTGTGAGTCAAAGGAGTCTGGGTATGACTTAACTGGGTCCTCTGCTTATAGTCTCAAAGGCTGCAATCAAGGTGCTGGCTGGGGTTGGATTCTCATCTAGAGACCTGAATGGGAAAAGATCTGTTTCCAATCTTTCTCAGGTTGACAGAATTTATTTCCATGTGATTATAAGGGTCAAAGCAGCCTGCTTCTTCAGACCCAGCAAAGGGTAGAAAGACTGAAACACGTGTGCTAGTAAGATACAGTCTTAAATAATGTAGTCACAGGAGTGACAGCCCATCATCTTTGCCATGTTCTGTTAGATAGAAGCAGTTTTAAGTCCCACCACCCACACTCAAGGGGAGGAGATTATACAAAAATAGAAACACCCAGAGTAGGGATCATAGGGGCTACCTTAAAGTCTATTACATCCATGCAGATTTTGTGATATCTGAGGCATTTACAATTTGGGGGATGTTCTTTGAGAAAAAAAAGAAGGCTTTATTAGTGACGGGATCCTAAAGCTTCTTTGGGAGTTAGAGGTTGTCCTGAGTACCGTTGTGGCAACAGATGTAGGCCATTTTAAATCAGCACACACCACTCAGAACTGAGTGCGAGAGAGTGTGGTCTACGGTGTGAACTGTGGTCTATGGTTGGTGGCAAGGCTCCAGGATGTGTAAGTTCATTGAGGGTGGTGGGCCACACTTGTGGGAGATGTTTGTGTGGGATGTGGTGGGAGGTGTGGGAATCCCAGTGGGTTCCTTGTAATATTTTGGGTAATCTAAGCACCTCTTAAAATATATGTATATATATATATAAATAACATTTTTGTAAGCAAATACACATATATGCATATATATTTATATATCATTTTGCAAATGTTTTTATGTATTGTGAGAATTTTTATTTTTACTCACAATAAAAATAAATAAAAAATTAAAAAAAAAACATACTGTTTTATCTTATTCATAGTTCATAACTTTGAGTGACTGTTTTCAATTAGTAATACTGTCATTGAAGAATCTGTCAGTTTTTCATCCAATGATATTTTAGATTTTCAAAAAGAATAAAAAAGCATTTTTAACAATTCTTTAAGTAACTACATAAAATTCAGTAAGACTGTTTCTTCTAATATCTGTGTCCAACATAAGTACATAAAACCACAGAACTAATACTGCATGATTGCACTATTATGAACTAATATATTGTGTAAACTCAAGGAGTTAATAACGAGAATTTAGGTCACCAGAAAATAGAATGAGGGTAGAGAATAGAAAGTGGAGGGTTAATCTGTGCAGCATTGGTAAAAAGGTTGTTTGTAAATCTTTAGAAATGAATAGAAATGGTGAAAGCACATCAAAGTGTTTGTAACTAGCAGAGCTATTATATGGGTAAGACAGCTGAAAGAGAAAGTCTAAGGTCTTGTATACTACTAGAAGGAAAGCTAAAAAAAATGTAACTTGGGACCGTATAACATAGTGAAACCTCATGTAAAATACGAACATTTATGATATTGCACATATAAGACTGTTTTTACAAAATATAAATACAAATAAACTAGAGAGATAGAAACAGAATAGCAGCTATGCACAGCAGGGGAGGCATAGAGAGATTGAAAGTGATGAGTTTTGTTTGTTTTTTATTATTATTATTACTGGAATATTGAAAATGCTCTAAAAATGACTGAAGTGATGAATGCACAACTATGAGATTATACTGAATACCACTGATTGTACACTTTGGGTGGATTTATGCTTTATTAATATGTATCAAAATTGATTTGTTTAAAAAAAGTATTTCAACAATTTCTTAAGCAGCCAAACACAAAATTGAATAAGACTATTTCTTCTAAAATCTATGTCCAACAGAAGCACACAAAACCAAAGAACAATTTGAAAAAGTATAGTGTCTTCTAAACAAGCTAGTTCATTCATACTACATACCTGTTTTATCATATGACACAAGCCGAGTTTTCCTAACTTTTGGACAAGCATGAACTTGATCCTTTTTATCAATTGATTTCTCTTTCTTCTTATGGGAAACTGGTTCTGGAGCAACTACATGTTGTTGAGTTATACTTTCTTTAAGGTAATCTGAAAAGAAAACCTTCATTAATTGAATAACCATTAACAGAATATACCAAGCAATAGAGTCAACCATTTTATAAGGCAATATAATGCAGTGGCCAAGAGCAAGGACTCAGTCAAACCACCTGGATTCCAATCTCAGATATAAGCTTTACCACTTACAGTTCTGTGATTTACTTTGTAAATTATCTGTCTGCCTTACTTTCTTCTATTTAAAAATGATTATAATAATAACAACCTCATAGAACTGTTATTAGGATTAAATTAGTTAATACATTTAAAACACACAGTAAATGCTTACTGAGATAAATTCTAGTTGTTGATTTTATTATTAAAATAAATATTTAATATGTAAATTCTCATACAAAATAAATATAGAACAAAACCCTTTTTTATTAACTGTAATTTGGTAACTGTGGACAGAAAATCTTAGGTATAAATGCAGAAAATTAAGAAAGGACCTCTTTATTTTTTCTAAGACTTACCTAACTGGTAGATTTTCAATACATGGAAGTATAGGGGTAATTATTGCAAACAAGGATTTTCAGAAGCAAATAAATTTGATTTGCTTTCCTCATTCATTTAATAAATATTAATGTAATATTATATATAGAACCACAATCTATTAGATGATAAGACAAGTATAAATAAAACAAAATGAGTGCAAACGAAATTGCCAATAAATTCTGTTTTAACCAATAAATCCTAATTCAAAGGAGAGAGAGATCATTTCCCATTTGTGTAATCAAAGGAGTTCACACACTTGTCCTAGTCCAAGAAAGCAAACCTTGAAAGTTGGAAAGGTTTTTAATTGTGGTGGCAGTATGCTGGGGGCAAAAAAGAAAGAAAGCAAAAAGATTGTTCAGGAGATCACAATTTAAAAATATGAGCTTCACTGGAAAGTTCTTGTGAGACAGTTGTGAAAACTTTCCACTATCTTAATTAAAACCTGGCTATTCACTAAAGACACCACCAGCCTGCAAATCTACCAAGTAGTGGTTGTTTATATTCCAATATCCCATACACCTGAAAATTGTAAAAAAAAAAAAAAAAAAAAAAAGGAGGTGGGGGGTGGAGGGGGTTGTGTTTTCCTCCTTGCTCCCCATTTACCACTTCTAAATCATTATAATTTGCCCTCTTTAAAAAAAAAATCCTACTCCTTTGAAGCTCATGCTTTTTGGTTATACCACATTCTTCCATTCTTCATTGTCTTCACTGACATCAACCAGTCACTTAGTCACTCAGTTAATCGGAAACCCTGGCTACAGGAAGGGCCTACTTTGTCTATATTAAAACTGCCATCATTCTGGGTGACTTTCGTGCTCATAAATTAAGACCTGTCCCATACCATACTGTACCCCTCCCCCACCTGTTTCTAGACTTCCTCTCATCTCTAGTCCATTTCAACCAACCACTCCCAAGATTACATCATCCTGATGCTTGGCATCACTTGCCCTCTGTCCTTACAGCTTCTTTATATTCTCAAGATAGCCATTCTTTGACCTTACGAGTACCTTCAGTTTATTGCATCATTACTTTCCTACAATCTGTCATCTTTCTATGTCTTTTCACCTTGCTCTTTATCCAGTTTAGATTATATAGTCTTTCCACAACACTCTTACCAATACCCCAAACTCTTTCTTTTGGTCTCAACTACGTGGCAAAACAACAGCCCTGGATGAACCCAACTCTGTTTGCTCTCCATGCCTACATCTGTACAGCCCAATGCTATTAAGAAGAAAGTCCACAATTGGGTAGTTGGTAACCCCAAAAACTCATTTTAATCAACCCCAAATGAATCCTGAACACAAACCAGAAATCTTACTATACTTGTTTGGTTAACTTGCTGTTCTGTCTTTTCAATGACTATTTCAGATTTTCTACATGCCCCTCAGATCTCCAAATATTTACCCTTCATTCTCTCTCCTTCCGATCTCAATGCCTACTTCCCAGGGAACATAAAAGGCATCAGATGGGAATTCCTTCAACTTTATATTACCAAATAAGTCAAGCAACATATATCTGCACTCATCCTTTGCTCCTGCCCTCCTGACTTAATAAAGGAGGTATCTGTTCCTCTTCCCATCCAAGGTCAATCCTTTACACCTTTTGTTTAGATCCCATCTCTTCATGCTTACACTATTAAGTATTCCTTTGTGAATTTCTCAACAGCATTTATATATACTCAAACTTCTCCCACATTAAATAAAATTAGAGGTATCAAAGTACTCCTTCCACTTTTCACTTTGCAAGAAGGGAAACTTTGTCAAGCCAGCAGACATCTAGCTAAAAAGCCAAGGCATCTCATCCTGTTTCAATCAATCAGGTTAAAATATTCAGGCCCAATGAAGAACAGAAGTTCAAGAGTTCAGGCTCCTTCAGGAAATCAAAGGTACCCATTTTGAGGCAGAGGGTGAAAGCAATGCAGGTATGACCTAAATATTGTTTGTCTGGGGTACATATTTAATAGAGAATGTAGGATGTTTTTTATTGTCATTAAAAATAATCAAGTATGGTCTAGCCCAGAAAAGAGAGAGAACACTAATTTAGTAGACCCAGAAAGATCTGAGAAACAACAACATTTAAAGAGTAAACAGAGGAGTAAAACCCCATAAAAGAGACTAAAAAAGAGCAGCTGAAAAAATAGAAGGAAACCAAGGAGAATAGTTTACCCCAAAAAAATCATGGGAAAAGAAAGGAAGTAAGGGGTCAAAAGAATAAAATATTGCAGACTGGTTCGGTGAAAAAAAAATTATTTTATTTATAAATTATTTATAAGGATTTAGCCATAGGGAGGTATTTGATGATGTTGTAAAGAATCTTATTCGTAGAGTGAGGGAGACAGAATCCAGGATGAAGAGTGAATTGGAAATTAAGGAAGTAGAAGTAGTAAGTCTAGGCTACTCTTTCAAGAAACCTGATCATATAATGATATTGAGATAAGGAACACAGGACTAAAGATGTTTCTGGGTTGTTTTATTTTGTTTAAGATGGATAAGCCTTAAGCATGTAGCCTGTTTATGTGCTGACAGAAAAGAATCAGTAGAAAGGAAGATAAGAGAGACCATAGCTGACAGACTCCAGGTTCCTCAGGACATAAGAGAGGAGCTCCAGAAGCAAAAGGAGGCTGTTACTCCCCAAGACAAGCACTGTAGACAGGACTGTGGAGCTGGATTTCAGATGTTTCCATCTTGTAAAGTAGGAGGCCTAATCAAGTAAAAGGGGCTTGAGGTTAAATTGTGAAGATTTAAATAGATATTATGAGTAATGGGAGAGGGACAGTGAAGGAACACCAAGTAGAACTGGTAATGGAAACCATGAATTAGGAAAAGACCCGATTAACATGATTGTGTAAGTTTTTGGCAAAAAGGCTTACCTGCCCAAGATGTATAGCAGAGAAAACCAACAAATAGATTGAGTTGATGTTTTACCAATCTATATGCAGAAGAAACAAAAAACTGAGTTGAAGATATTGGTAACAGATTGGTCAATCTGGAAAGAAGTGAAGACAAGAATGGAGACCAAAGACTAACCCTTATAAAAGTGAGGATGGAAAAGAGCTGGATAAAAAAATGAAGTTGTGGTCAAAAAATTAAAATACTGGAAATGGTAGATTTTTTATATAGGGAGAAGGAAAGACTTAACAAATAGAGCTCTGTGGACACTGGTAGATAAGAGCCACAAAGAAGGAAGTCACACAGCCAGAAGACACTGGGGACTGTTGACTCACCTCACAAAAAGATGATATGCATGAAAGAGTGATGTGAACTGTAAACTGCTATAAAAATTTTAGATATTCTTGGTGGCAATAGTGATACCACTGCTGTTGTTGTTGTTGTCGTTGTTGTTGTTGTTATCATCAGTATTTAACTTACGTTCCCTTTACAGGGCAAGCTTGGTATTTGAAGACATTGCTAATTACTATAACTAATAAAATTATATTTTAAAAGTAGAATCCAATAACACATTTCACTTATTTTCTTGATTTAATGCTATGAAAAACTTCTCCCATCTCCATTTAAAAAAAAAACATAAACCCACATGCCTGGATATTGATCTTGATAAATTTCTTCTGTTTTCTCTGATTTCAAAGTTGTTTCATCTATCATTTCATATGTCAATGTTTCCTTTTCTGCTATTTTAGCTGATGGTATGCCATCTTTGTATTCTTGTTTCAAAACTCTAATGTGACACAGAAAACAATTCTATGAAAATAAATGAATAATCACACCAACAAAATATTGAACTATTAGCAAATTATCTAAAATTACACATTTATAATTGAAACAATTTTCTAGGTTTAATAAATGTTATGGTTAACACTTTCTATAATTTAAAGATTAAATCTTTATTCTGCACTTTCTAACTCTTTTAGCATAAGAAATAGAATAAGTCATCATTAAAAAATTAAATCTGGAAGGGTTTTAGGAATCTTCATTTCATTTTAAAAGATGAAGAAATATTACCCAATTAAGTTAGTGGCACAGTGAGCTCAGGAAAGTCTTCTGAAATCCAATAGTCTGTCAATATTGCCTTCCTTTACCAAAAAAAAAAAAAAAAAAGCCAATCCAAATCAGGATTAAAACCAAAATCTTTTTACAGTACATTTGTCAACTGTATGGTTTACAAATGTTGAAAAAAACCTTTTTTAGAAAAACTTTATTTCAACAGCAAATAAATAAAATATCAAAAGACAGTTCAACAAAATATGGAAACATTACTTTAAAAAATCCTGTCCAGACACATTTATCTCACTTAATCCTAAAAACAGAAGTTCTTAACTTCAATTTCATCTATTTCCTTTACGGTTTGTGTTCTTTATGTCTTATTTAAGAAATCCTGTCTTAATCCAAAATGATAAAAATCCTCTTACACTTTTTCCTGTCAGCATTAGTTATACTTTTCACAAGCGTTTTAATTTATATGTAAGTCCTTAAATCATTTCTTTCCTTCTGATACTATAGTTTTCTTTTGATATTATAGTAATAAGTCTTTAATATCTTTTTCCATTGTTTACTTTCATTTAACATTATCCTTATGTTTTTCAGATGTTTTCACAGTCTGCAATTTACTTTTTATCCAGTTTGATACTTTTTATTAAAAGTTTAGTCTATTTGCATTTATTGTGATTACAGACATATCTGGGGGTTTATTTCTACCATCTTCCTTTGTTTTATTTTTTTTCTCCTATTTTCCATCTCTATTTTTTTTTTTTTTTTTCTTTCTGGGAAATTACCTCGACTTCCTTTCAACTTTTTTCATTTCTGCTGTTATAGATTTAATCTTCAAGAGCCATTTTTGGTTCTCCAAATGTTTCACAGTTGACTATTACTTCTCTTACCTCTCCGATGATCAAATGACAGGTTTGTGATGGTTGTTGTTTAACTTTCTCCTCCCTGTATTGCCTAGTCCTCCAAGCTTCTTTGATATTAGTTTCTATCATACTATAAACTGTCCTCAAATATCTCATGACTGAGTTTTCTGCTCATATTTAATAATGAGGCACTAAAATGGCAATAAATGGCTCTATGCAATGATGGAGTTGCCAACTAGTAAATTTCACTAGGGGATGATTTGGGACTTTGTTGAGGTACAATCAACTGTCTTTATTGGCCTTTCCTTTGGGTTGGTCAGTTTCCCCAGAGAAGAATTTCCTGATCTACTGACTATGAACTTTCTCAAAATCAAGCAGAAGGAGACTAAGAGTACCCTTGATTTGAGTACAGTAGTTGTACTCTCAGCTATGCTTGGTGTCCCCACACCCAGGACCTCTGTTTAATCTGTCTAGACAGTAAACTTCCAGTCTCCTATTGTAGTGGAGAAAGGGAGAACAGTCTCTTGGTTATGAGAGGTATGGAAGGGGATCTAAGTTCCAACTGCTTCTTAACAGCTTATTGATTTCAGTCCCAGCTACACCACCACTTCCAAAAGTACCTGGAATCTCTAATTCCTGAACTTGGATTGGGGCGATTGATCTGCAGCATGCATCAGTCTGCTTCTGGGCTCCACCCACTGCCATATTAAGTTTCCACTTATCCATCTGTTTTCTTAATCACTTATCCATCTGTTTCAAGCCACCAAGATTTCACTGGTATCTCTCACCTTCTTTTGTCTTATCTTCATTCTCTTGTGGGTTTCTTCCCTCTCAATCCTTTCTTGTCATTTTAGTGGGATTTTAAGGAAGGAGCAGCAGTAAAAGTACATGTTCAACCCACTATGTTTAAACAGAAGTTAAGTAATAATATTTTCAAATATTTTGACTCTACCATCATTTTTTTCTTTCCTTCTAGGACTCCTATTTCATGAACGTTGATACTTCTAGTTCAATTGTCCTTGGCTCATAATTCTTCTCTCATTCATTCCAGATCTTTACTCCTTCCTAATGCTTTTTGGGAGAGCCCTGGTCCTCTTCCTCATCTTACAGCTTATTAATTTATTCATCATCTATGCCCATTCTACTATTCAATTCATCATTTTCAGGTTGCTATTTTTAAATTATTATCTGTTTATTACCGAGTACTTCCAACTGCTTTTATTAATCAAAGTTTCTGCTCTAAATTAATAACACATTCTCTCATTTCTTTTAGGATAGTTATTATGCTTAATTTAAATTCTTTTCCTTCTGGTCCATTATTTCTGCTTCACTTGGTAAAGGCAGAAATCTAAGATGGCAGAGAGTAAAGCCCAGAGGCAGATTAATTCATGTTGCAGAAACCCACTAAGTACCTGTGAAAAGGAAGCAAGGTTTACTGGGACTGAAATCAGGAAGGCTAGAAGTCTATTTGAGAAGCAATTAAAACCCAGATTCCCTTCCCCACTTCTCATAGCCCAAGAGACTGTTCCTCCATCCATTTCCCAATAATTTATCCCATTATTCTTCCCTGTAAGCTCAAATTCCCCTGGAGTCATCAGCTAGGTTGGCTGGAAAAGTTTAATGAAGGTTGTTGCTTAAGCCCAGGCCTATCTTGTAAAGAGGTGGAGGTAGGAAATACGTCTCAGGGCAGAGAACCTCTAGCTATCCAAATGAGATATGATATATTACCTGGCTATAACCACTCCACTCCCAGTGATCTGTCAAACACTCCCAGTCCCATCTCTACCCCACTAGGTGGATGCACATGTATGGACATGCACACACACACACACAAGTGACCTGCACCTCAAGGAATCTCTAGTACCTCCACCTGCAGTACTGCTCTTTTTGCAAATTGTAATCTTAAGAGTCCTGTGGAGAGGGAGGGGTAGAAGAGTGATATGGGGAACACAATGCAGGCATGACTGCCTACATCTGTAACTGATCTACTTATTCACCCCCACCCTTGGCCATACTGAGTGCTGAGGAGAAAATTCCTCTCCAACCCCCAGCTAACTTGACTGGTGGTGCTGTTTTTCTGCCTTGCAGTGCTGACAGGGTAGATACTGGCTAATCTACCTAGAGGATTGTAAAAAGAAAAAAAAGAACACATCATCTTTCCAGCCTTTTCTCTATTTACTTTGAGCTGCCATTTCCTATCCATAGTCCATATCTAGAACCAACTACTTTTTGCCTTCCTGGCATTTCTCAGTTCTTGCTTAGTGTCTCATGTCCAAAAACGTTCCTCTCACTTTTTTTTAGCACATTCAAGGTTGATTTGGGGGATGGAGCAAGCAGCCAGTGTTGACTTGCTTAGCTTGTCAGGAACTACTTCCTTAGTTTTTTAAATTCCAGAACCCTCAACCAATCTTCAAATAGCATTTTAAGTTTTTCACTGTGAGAATGACTTAACACTAACCATATATATTGTTGAAATTTTACTTTAAAAAAAGATCTTATCTTATTTTACCTTGTTTTTGCAATGCTTTCTTCCTTGTGCATCTCTCGACTCATTGTTGTCTTATCAGTAAATATATATGTCTTTATGGTTTTTTCTGAAAAAAAAACTATGATGTAATATTTTTTTATATTCACTGTTATTAATAGGGGAAAGGGAAAAGCGGGGGAGGATGTTGGGTATATGGGAAACCCCTATATTCTGTACATTACTTTTCTGTAGCCTACAGCTTCTTTGAAGACAAAATGGAAAAAAAATAAGACACTGGGGGAATAAATGGAAGACAATGTCACTGTACATACAAGACAACATATCTTACAGTGATGAAAGACATGAAGTCTAAAAATTTTTTTTAATATTCTTCTCATTTTTTTTCATTATTTTTTATTATTACAAATTTTTTTAATTTTTTATATTTTATTTCTTATTTTTAAAACTATCATTATTATTTTATTTTCTTATTAATTGTATTTTGGTTATTTTGTTGGCTTCATTTTTAAGAAGTTTTGGATCACAGAAGGGCTACAAATGTGACAGGGGAGGATCATTAGTGTGGGGTGTCAGTGATGGGAGATGCATGGGAGGAAGGTCACCTGGGGCATACCTATAAAGCATATAAATGTGTTCAAGTGTTCATGGGGCATTGTCATGGTGGGTGGAGAGGCACACAATAGCCAAAAGAATATCAAATTCCATACAGGGGAGCTCTGCCACATACTCCAACAGAACAGCAAGAATCCCCCAAGTACAGGGGCAGTGACTAGTGAAGGAGGATGGTCATTGATGGGCCATTGATATTGATGACTGTACTTATGAACCTTTACTTTTGAAATTGAAGCTTAGCCCAGTATTACAGGATGCCTAAGAGTTATCTCCTGAGAACCTCTTTCTTGCTTAAATGTGACATCTCTCTAAGCCAAACTCAGCATATAAATGTATTACCTTCTCCCCAGTATGGCACATGACTTCCAGGGATAAGCCTCCCTGGCACCAAGGGATTACTATGAAGCATCAATTAGCAATGCAACTGGAAAAAGACCTTGACCAAAAGGGGGAAAAGGTAAAGACAACTGAGTTTATATGGCTAAGAGACTACAAAGTGAGTCAGGAGGTCATTCCAGAGGTTACACTTATGCACATCTCAGCAGGTTCTCATTGACTGACAAAGTAAATATTATCTCAAATAGTGGGTCTCCTGAGGGCTCTGGAGACATCCAGGCACTACAGGAGTAGCAGATAGCTCAGGAGTTTGGTGCCCTGCCAGTGGGCCCTATTTTGGAATTTATGCTCCCCAGTGTGACAGAGTTAGACTCAGCTGTGGTTTCCCTACATATGGCTCTTCTGCCTCTTCTATTTGAGCCTATAGTTAGTACTAGAGTTGATAAATGTATGTCCAAAAGACTTAAATCTTTGGGCCATGTGCCAGCTGGGACCTGAATCTCAACAGAGTTGCAATACCTACTCTCCAGTTCATTGGACTCACCCAGGACAACTAACAAGGAGATGATGATGGACAACAACCATCCCAGTGAACAAAGAAGAGTTTGCAACCGCAAACAATATAATCCCATCCATCTTCCCCATGGGATCTAAACCCCTCTCAATTAGAGGTGGAGTGGGCATCACCATTCCAGAATCCTCAGGATTGAGGAATGAACGAAGGACTAGAGTAGACTTACTGGTATTCTACTATAGACTTATCGTGATTCTAGCAATGGAAGAAACTTATAATAATGATGTGGAGGCAGTGGCCACTGGAGGTTCTGAGGCCAGAGAGAGGGAAAAACAGGTGTAATATGGGGGCATTTTGGGGACTTGGGAATTGTCCTGAATGACATTGCAATGACAGATACAGGCCATTATATGTCTTGCCATAACTTACAAAATTGTGTGGGATAGAGTGTAAACTACAATGTAAACTATAATCCCCTCTTAGTGGTGGCAATGCTCCAAAATGTGTTCATCAATTGTAACAAATGTACCATCCTAATGAAGGATGTTGTTCATGTGGGAAAATGTGCAAGCAGGACATATGGGAATCCGCTATATTTTTTTTTTGTAACATTTATGTAATCTAAGTATCCTTTTAAAAAAATTAAAAAGTGCATTTTTTTTAAATTATCAAATTACAGACTTACAAAAAGTGAACTTTATTGTACGCCAATTCCGTGCCAATAAAGCTGTTTTTTTTAAAAAAAAAAAAAAAAAAAAAGCTAACTCCATCCTTTGCAACTTGTGTGACTAAGGGTGAGTACATGACCTCTCTGGAATTTCTTTTCTTTATTTGTAAATGACACTAATAATAAAGACTATGTACCCTCAAAGGCTATTTTAAGAATCAAATGACATGATTGTAAAATATTTAAAAAATTTTTAAGAACTATCTGTACACAATAAAGTATTACTGTTGACATGAAAAAATATATATTCACACTAGTTTTTAATATAAAAGAGAATGTGACAGCTATGGACATTGGTACTCAAAAGTGTATCTATAGGAGAGAGGCGATATGGCGTCGGTTTAGGAGGGCACTCACTGACTAACTCTCTGAGGACGGCCGATTGTGGACAGGGTCCTGCCTGGGAGTCTGTGCTGTGGGGGAACGGATCAAGAAGTTTGGGACACAATCCACTAATTATATTTTATTTTGTTTTGTTCTTTGTTTGATTATTTGTTTTTTTTTCCTTCTCTCTCTTTTTTTTTTTTTTCCCCCTGAGTTTCCTTATGTTTGTCTCTTGCATGTAAGCTTATCACACTTGTTTCTTTTTCCTAGTAAGTGTATTTGATTATTTTATGGACTAAATGTAAATGGAGGGTTTGGATCACAGAAGGGTTACAATGGGTACTGCAGGGGATTATTGGGGGGAGGGTATCTGGGGGGGGTTTCGTGGGGATTGGTTCAACTGAATATACATGAAAGATATACAAAATCATTCAAAGGATCGGGGGATGGGGCATGGTCACGATGGGTGGATAATCACACAATAAATGAGGGAATCTGAATTCCTAGCCTGGAGAGCTCTGCTACAATCTCCAAGGGAGCAGCAATGGTCCTCTGAGTGTAGGGACAGTCCCTGTCAAAATAGGATGACCCACTGATGTTTTTTGTTTTTTGTTTTTTTTTATTGATGACTACCCTTGTGAGTCTTTGCTCTTGTAAATGAGACTTAGCCTGCAGTTGTGGGGTGCCTAAGGGTTGCCACCTGAGAGCCTCCTTGTTGCTCAAATGTGGCCTCTCTCTAAGCCAAACTCAGCATATGATTGCATTACCTTCCCCCCAACGTGGGACATGACTCCCGGGGATGAGCCTCCCTGGCAACGAGGGATTAATACCAAGTGCCAACTGGCAGCTTTG
>JAKSZT010054263.1:821752-851035 GCA_026826555.1 Tolypeutes matacus
GCTCCAGGATGTGTAAGTTCATTGAGGTTGGTGGGCCACACTGTGGGAGATGTTTGTGTGGGATGTGGTGGGAGGTGTGGGAGGTGGGCAACATGGGAATCCCAGTGGATTCCGTGTAATATTTTAGGTAATCTAAGCACCTCTTAAAATATATGTGTATATATATATATAAATAACATTTTTGTAAGCAAATACACATATATGCATATATATTTATATATCATTTTGCAAATGTTTGTATGTATTGTGAGAATTTTGATTTTTACCCATAATAAAAAAAAAAAAACTCTATAGGGAAAAAAAAAAAAAAAAAAAAGAAGTTTGGGACATCTAGCTGCAGTCAGATCGATGGCGTAGAGTGATCAGTAGAGATTCGTGAGTTTTAAGCCTGCCTGTGGTGTTTAACACAGATGGCTGGGCCCCACACACAGGGAAAAAGGCTGGTTTGAGCTGCGAATCCCACACCTGCGACTCCTGCCCCCGGTGTGAGGGAGCATTCTCCAAGAGAGGGAGGGTTCTGACACAAGGTGGAGAGGGGGTTAACTTCTGTGGATTTCGCTGCCTGGACCCCCTCCCCCATAGCTTTGGGGAGCAGATAAGCCAGCTTGAAGTAGCGCCAGGCTGAGGGGAGAGGCAAATCTGCTGAGGAAACTTGATTTACCCAGCAGCCCACTGACACTGAGGCTCAGCGCCAAAGGGGGCGGAGTGAGCCAATTTCATCGCTCTGCACTGACAAGCATCAGAGCTTCAGTTCCCCTGGGGAGGCCAGGAAGTGGGAAGTGCTTGATTAGTTTCCACGAGCCCATTTAGGGTCCCCTCGGTGAAAGGGATGGTCTAGCAGAGGACTTCTTTTGGGTCCCTTATATCACCAAAAAAAAAAAAAAGAAGACAGTCACTTTAAAAAACGAATTCTTTTTTATTTAGTTTAATACCTAAAATCTGCTTCAAAACCCGCAGATAGAACCCTGCAGGGAAATTGATTGATAAACACAAGCAGGCTGAGAGGATTCACAAGCACCCTAGAAGGAACACCTCCTCCTTAGCTTTGTATGACTGCTTGCTTGTGTGGTTGTTTGGTTTTTCTCTGTTTATTTGTTGTGTCTTGCTTTTCTTTCCTCTTTCCTATCCCCTTTCTTTTTCCCTTCATTTTTTCTTTTTTTAATTAGGTGCTGCTAGCTTGCCTCTTCTTCAGTGATTTCCCATTCTCTGTCTATGCTGATTTTGGTATCCCAGGCTATCTTTTATCCTTCCTTCTGCATTCTGCTGTGATTCTTAGACACCATGTTTTTTCATTAGCCCACAACTTAATGGTGTCAATTTCTAGTCTATCTATTTTGTTTTCTTGTTTTAATTAATATTAACTTTTTCCTTTTAGCCCTTTCTTTACTCTTTCTCTCCCTCCTCATCATTCTAGCCTTCTAAATCATTATATATATATTCCTCTATTTGGTTTCCCAGTCCATTGTAGGTACTCCACTTTTTTTCCTATTCCTCTACACTGCCTACATGAGTTAAATATTCACTTCACTAAGTCTTATTTGGCCCCTCTTCTAACATTTATCAATATTACTATTATCCTTCTTCCTTTCTCACACCTTTTGATTCCTCTGGCAGTAATCTTTTGCCTTCAAGGTAACACAGAAAGAAGCAAGGAAATAAAATAAGAAGAAAAAGTGTCAAAGAGAAAACTTAACACATACACAGAACCACCAGCTAAATAAAACTCTAGAGGAGAGAGAGAAGCTAATCAACTGAATAAACCCATCAAGATAAAATGATGACTAGAGGGCAACAAAAAGTTACAAACCACACTGAGAAACAGGAAGACATGGACCAGTCCAATGAACAAACTAAAAACCAGGAAGAGATGCAGAACATCAAACAACTAATCAAAGCTCTCCAAACAAATATCAAGAACCAACTTAATGAAGTGAAGGAAGAGATTAAGGATATAAAGAAGACACTGGGAGAACATACTGAAAAAACTGTAAACATACGCAAAAAGATAACGGATATGATGGTGATCAATGGCACAATCCAAGAAATCAAAAAGATGCTGGATTCACATAACAGCAGATTTGAACAGGCAGAAGAAAGAATTCTTGATGTGGAAGACAATACATCTGAAATCAAACACATGGTAGAACAGATAGACAAAAAAATAGAAAAAATCCAGCATTGACTCAGTGATTTAACTGACAACACAAAACGCACAAACAGACGCATTATGGGCATCCCAGAAGAAGAGAAGGGAAAGGGAACAGAAGGAGGGTTGAAGGAAATAATGGCTGAAAACTTCCCAACCCTATTGAGAGAGATGGATGTGCAGATCCAGGAAGCAAAGCGCACCCCAAATAGTATAAATCCCAACAGGTCAACTCTAAGACATATACTTGTCAAAATGTCCAATGCTCAAGACAAAGACAAAATACTCAAAGCAGCAAGAGAAAAAAGAACCATCACATTCCAGGAAGCATAATAAGATTAAGTGCTGATTTCTCATCTGTAACCATGGAGGCAAGAAGACAGTGGTACAACATAGTCAAAGTACTAAAAGAGAAGAACTTCCAGCCATGAATTCTCTATCCAGCAAAACCGGCATTCAAAAATGATGGAGAGTTTAAAATAGTCACAGATAAACAGAAATTAAGAGAGTATGTCAGCATACTTCAAGAAATACTAAAGGAAGTTCTAAAAGTTGAAAGGAAAAATCAAGGTCGAGAGAGTTGGAGGAGAGTTTAAAAACAACTAAAGGGGGGCGGCTGTGGCTCGATCAGTGGGGCTCCCGTTTGCCATATGGGAGGCCCCGGGTTCAGTTCCCGGAGCCTCCTGGTGGGGGCGGGCCCGCCCGCACGGCGTGGTTGGCCGACCCGGCGAGCATAGGCAGCAGGGGAGGGATGGGTGAATAAATAAATAAAATCTTAAAAAAAAAAAAAAAAAAAAAAAAAAAACAACTAAAAAGACAAAAACAGAAACAAAACAACAAATGACATACAATAAAGAAAATATGACTGAAGTAAGAAATTCATTGCCAGTAATAACACTGAATGTCAATGCATTAAATTCACCACTCAAGAGACACAGATTGGCAGAATGGATAAAAAATATGATCCATTTATATGCTGTCTACAAGAAACCCACCTTCGACCCAGGGATTCAAGGAGGCTGAAAGTGAATGGCTGGAAAACAATTTTACAAGCAAACAATAGCCAAAATAGGGCAGGAGTAGCTATTCTAAAATCAGACAAAATAGACTTTAAATGCAAAACTATTGTAAGAGACAAAGATTGACACTGTATATTAGTAAAAGGGATAATCTCTCAAGAAGAGAGAACAATCATAAACATTTATGCACCTAATCGGGGTGCCTCAAAATACATGAGGCAAAATCTGGAAAAACTAAGTGGAGAAATAAATGCCTCTACAGTTATGGTGGGGGACTTTAATACACTATTATCATCATTAGACAAAACATCTAGACAGAGAATCAATAAAGGAACAAAGGCTCTCAACAATACATTAGAGGACTTGGACTTAATAGACATATACAGAACAATACACCCAAATACAGCAGGATATACATTCTTCTCGAGTGCACATGGATCATAATCAAAGATAGACCACATGCTAGGCCACAGAACAACTCTCAATGAATTCAGAAAGATTGAGATTATACAAAGTAATTTATCTGATCACAATGGAATGAAATTGAAAATCACTAAGGGCCAGAGAAAAAGTTTAGGCACAAGGATATGTAAGTTAAACAACACACTCTTAGACAAACAGTGGGTCAAAGAGGAAATTTCAAAAGAAATCAGTAAATACCCTGAAACCAATGAAAACAGCAACACAACATATCAAAACCTATGGGATGCAGCCAAAGCTGTCCTGAGAGGGAAATTCATAGCCATAAATACATATATTAAAAAAGAAGAAAGAGCTAAAATTGAAGGCCTAACTGCACACTTGGAGGATAGGAAAAACAAGAACAAACTAAGCCTAAAGGAAGTAGAAAGAAGGAAATAACAAAGAATAGAGCAGAACTAAATGAAATAGAGAATAAGAAAGCACTAGAAAAAATAAACAAAACCAAAAGCTGGTTCTTCGAGAAGATCAATAAAATTGACAAACCCTTAGCCAGACTAACAAAGAAAAAGAGAGAACAGATGCAAATACAAAAAATAAGGAATGAGCAAGGGGATATCACTACTGACCCCACAGAAATAAAGAGTATCATAAGAGGATACTTTGAAAAATTATATGCCAACAAAAATGATAATTTAGAGGAAATGGCAAGTTTCTAGAAATGCACAGTCTACATTGATGAAAGAAGAAATTGATGAACTCAACAGTCCAATTACAAGTAAAGAGATAGACTCAGTCATCAAAAAACTCCCCACTAAGAAGAGTCCAGGACCAGATGGCTTCACAGCTGAATTCTACCAGACATTCCAGAAAGAGCTAAAACCAAATCTGCTTAAGCTCTTCCAAAAAATAGAAGTAGAAGGAATACTACCTAACTCATTCTACGATGCCAACATTACCCTAATACCAAAACCAAACAAAGAAACCACAAGAAAAGAAAATTACAGACCAATTTCTCTAATGAACCTAGATACTAAAATCCTCAACAAAATACTTGCTAATCGCATTCAACAACATATCAAAAGGATTATACACCATGACCAAGTAGGTTTCATCCCGGGTGTGCAAGGATGGTTCAATATGAGAAAATTAATCAATGTAATACACCACATAAACAAACTGAAAGAAAAAAATCACATGATCATTTCTATAGATGCAGAAAAAGCATTCGACAAAATACAGCACTCTTTCCTGAAAAAAAACACTGCAAAAGATAGGAATAGAAGGAAACTTTCTGAATATGATAAAGGGTATATATGAAAAATCCAAAGCTAACATCATCTTCAATGGTGAAATCCTAAAAGCCTTCCCTCTGAGATCGGGAACAAGACAAGGATGCCCACTATCACCACTCGTATTTAACATTGTCTTAGAAGTACTTACTTGCTTGAACACTGAGGCAAGAAAAGGATATAAAAGGCATCCAGATTGTAATAGAAGAAGTAAAAATTTCATTATTTGCAGATGACATGATCCTATACTTAGAAAGCCCTGAGAAATCTACAACAAAGCTTCTAGAACTTATAAAGGAGTTCAGAACTGTTGCAGGCTATAAGATCAATGCTCAAAAATCAGTAGCATTTCTGTACAGCAATAATGAGCAATCTGAGGAAATTTTTAAAAATACCATTTACAAAAGTAACTAAAACAATCAAATACCTAAGAATAAATTTAACTAAAGATGTAAAGGACTTATATACAGAAAACTACACAACACTGTTAAAGGAAATCAAAGAAGACTTAAATAAATGGAAGACTATTCCCTGTTTATGGATAGGAAGACTAAACATCATCAAGATGTCTATCCTACCCAAATTAATCTACAGATTTAATGCAATCCCAATAAAAATCAACACTATATTTTTTAAGGAACTGGAAAAACTAATCACAAAATACATTTGGAAAGGTAAGAGGCCCTGAATTGCCAAAGACATATTTAAAAAGAAAAATGAAGTTGGAGGTATCACATTACCTTACTTTAAAACATACTACAATACTACAGTGATCAAAACTGCATGGTATTGGCACAAGGATAGACCTACTGACCAATGGAACCAAATTGAGAGTTCTGATATAGATCCTTGCATATACAGTCATCTGATGTTCAACAAGGCCATCAAGCCCACTCAGTTGGGAGAGAATGGCCTCTTTAACAAGTGGTGCTTGGAGAACTGGATATCCATATCCAAAAGAATGAGAGAAGAATACCATCTCACACTGTATACAAAAATCAACTCAAGATGGATCAAAGATCTAAATATAAGAGCCAAAACCATAAAGACCCTGGAAGATAATGTAGGGAAGCATCTACAGGACCTTGTAGTAGGAAATGGTTTCATGAACTTCACAGCCAAAGCCCAAGCAAAAGAAAAATAGATAAATGGGATCTCCTCAAAATTAAAAACTTCTGCATCTCAAAGGACATAATTAAGAAACAAAAAAGGCAGCCTACCCAATGGGAGAAAATATTTGGCAACCATATATCTGATAGGAGCCTAATATCCTGCATATATAAAGAAATCCTACACCTCAAAAAGAAAAAGAAAAACAATCCATTTTTAAAATAGGCAAGTGACCTGAAAAGACACTTCTCCAAGGAAGAAATACAAATGGCTAAAAAGCACATGAAAAAATGCTCAACATCTCTAGCTATTAGGGAAATGCAAATCAAAACTACAATGAGATACCATCTTACACCCATCAGAATGGCAGCTATTAAAAAAACAGCAGACTCTAAGGGTTGGAAAGGATGTGGAGGAATAGGAACCCTCATCCACTGCTGGTGGGACTGGAAATGGTCCAGCCATTGTGGAGGACAGTTTGGCGGTTCCTAAGAAAACTAACCATAGATCTTCCATATGATCCAGCGATTCCACTGCTGGGTATATACCCAGAAGAATTGAAAGCAAAGACACGAACAGATATATGCACACCAATGTTCATAGAGGTATTGTTCACAATTGCCAAAAGTTGGGATCAGCCCCGGTGCCCATCAACAGATGAATGAAAAAGCAAAATGTGGTACATATGTACAATGGAATATTACTCAGCTATAAGAAGGAACAAATTGCTGGCACATGGAATAACATGGATGAATCCTGAAGACCTTATGTTGAGTGAAGCAAGCCAGACATTGAAGGATGAACAGTATATGACCTCACTGATTTGAATTGAGGAAAGTGAGCAGTCTCTGAGAACCATTGTCTGAAAGATAGGTTAACAAGGGAGAGAAAGAGAAGAGTAGGTTGTGAGCCATTACCCATATGGACATAATCTATGGTAAAGTGATAGAGTATAGTTGCATATTGAAGGATAGGACAGATAGGTAGTGATATTACTGGGTTTGGTGTTGCAGGGTTGACAGGTGGGAAGATTAGGAAGGGCACATTAGAATACCCAGGGCATGTAACTATGAATTTTGTCATTCCATGAGTCAAGACAGGGGAGTGTCATATGCCCCAGGGGGATGGGGAGGCAGGAACAGAAACGATCAAATGGGGTATTTAGTGGTCATGGGAAATGTTTTTCATTACCTTACAGTAATTGACACAGGACATGGTAAATATCATCAAAAATTATTAAACTGTACCATCTAAATTGTAAACTATACTGTAAACCATTGCCAATGTTTAGTTGCTATATTTCACTATCTGAATAACAGTTATAACAATGCTAACATCCATTAAAAAAAAAAAAGTTTTAATATGGGGTGGGGAAGGGGGAGGGAGGTTGGGTATGCGGGAGTCTCTAGTAATCCGTGTGTGACTTTGCTGTGGCCTAAAACTTCTTAGAAAATTAAATGAAAATTTGGGAGACACTGGGGAATGAAAGGGGGAAGGTGTCACGGTACACTGGACATCCGATAATGCAGTGATAAAAGGAAAAAAGAATAATTTTTTTAAAAGGAATTTTTTTTGTTTTTTCCCATTTTTTTGAATGTCCCAATCTGCTAATTATATTTTATTTTTAGGGTTTTTTTTTTTTTCTGAGTTTCCTTGTATTTTATCTCTTGCATTTAAGCTTATTGTTATTATTTCATTTTCCTATTAATTGTATTTGGTTATTATATGGGCTTCATCTTCAAGGAAGGTTTAGATCACAGAAGGGTTACAATGGGGGCTGTAGAGAATCATTGGTGGGGGGTGTCTGGGATGGGGGATTCATGGGAGTAAGTTCATCTGAATATACATGAAAGATACATAAAATTGTTCAAATGATCAAGGGATGGGGCTTGGTCACGGTGGGTAGACAATCACTCAATAAATGAGGGAATCTGAATTCCCAGCCTGGAGAGCACTGCCACATTCTCCAAGGGAGCAGCAACAGTCCCCTGAGTGTAGGGGCAGTGTCTAGCAAAAGAGGATGGCCCACTGATGGGTTCTTGTTATTGATGACTAGTCTCTTGTAATTGATACTTAGCCTACTGTTATGGGTTGCCTAAGGATTGCCACCTGAGAGCCTCCTTGTTGCACAAATGTGGCCTCTCTCTAAGCCAAACTCAGCATATGAATGCATTACCTTCCCCCCAGTGTGGGACATGACTCCCAGAGATGAACCTCCCTAGCAACGAGGGATTAATACCAAGTGCCAATTGGCAACATGACTGGAAAAAGACCTTGAATAAAAGGGGGAAAAGGTAAAGACAAATGAGTTCATGTGGCTAAGAGACTTCAAAGAGAGTAGGGAGGTCATCCCAGAGGTAATGCTTATGCACACCTCAGTAGGATCTCATAGAACACCAAAGTGGATATCACCCCACACAGAGGGGCTCCTGAGGGCTCTGGAGACACCCAGGTCCTATATAAGGGGGGACAGCCCCAGAGATTGACGTCTTATCAGTGGGCTCTACTTTGGAATCTGTGCTCCCGAGAGTGACAGAGTTGGACTCAAATAAGTCCTCCCTGTACATGATCCATCGGTCCCTTCTATTCAAACCTATATGTGATGCTGGAGTTTGTAAGTGTACTTCCAGAGACTGGAGCCTCTGGCCTACCTATGTGCCAGCTGTGCCTGGAATCTCGGTGGAGCTGCAACTCCTACTCTACAGCTCAATGGACTCACCCAAGTCACCTGGTGAGGAGACGATGATGGACAATGGCCATCCCAGGGAATGTAGAAAGCCTGCAGCTGCAGGCAGGATAATCCCATCCACCGTATCCATGGGATATAAGCCCACTCTCACTTGGAGGTGGAGTGGACATCACCATCACAGTCCCCTCAGGATTGGGGGAAGAGCTATGGACTAGAGTGGACTTAATGGTATTCTGTTGTAGACATATTGTGATTCAAGCAATGGAAGAAATTATAACAGTGAGGTGGAGCCACTATGCTTTCGGAGCAAGGAGGGGAAAGGCAGTTGTAATACAGAGGCTTTTTCAGGACTTGGGGGTTGTCCTGAGTGATGTTGCAGTGACGGATATAGGCCATTTTACATCAGCATAAACCATGCAGAACTGTGTGGGAGAGAGTGTGGTCTACGATGTGAACTGTGGTCTATGCTTAGTGGCAAAGCCCCAGGGTGTGTATATCCATTGCAGGTGATGTGCCACATTAATGAAAGATGTTTATGTGGGATGTTATGGGAGGTGTGGGAAGTGGGGAACATGGAAATCCCTGTAATTTCTGTGTAACATTTAGGTAATCTAAGCACCTTTAAAAAAAAAAAATAATAATAAATATATATATATATATATATATATACACACACACACACACACACATATAAAAATAACATTTATGTAAGCAAAAAAAAAAAAAGAATATACAAGACATTTATTAATTAAGTTTGCCTCTTATATGGCATGGTTCATGGTGCCCCAAAACAATTATAATAATAACATTAAAGATCACTGTTCACAGATCACCATAACAGATATAATAATGAAAAATTTGAAATATTGCTAGAATCATCAAAATGTGACACAGAGACATGAACTGAACACATTGGATTTTCTAGTATCTTTTGTTTCTGATTTCTAACTTAATTCTATTGTGCTCACATTTTGAATCTATTTAACTTTGTATTTAACTTCTTGAATGTTTATAGGCCTTTTCGATTTAATCTAGAAAACCATTTTTTCCTTTGTCTTCAGGTTTTTTTTTTTCTTTTTGGTTTAAGGTTGTTCATAATAGTATTTTTTAAAATCAATTTTACTGATACATATCAATAAAGCATACAATCCATACAAAGTGTAAAATCAATGGTATTTGGTATAATCACATAGTTGTGCATTCATCAGTTTAATCATTATTACAGCATTTGCACTATTCCAATAATAATAATAATAATAAACAAAAAACAGATTTAAAAAAAAAAGTATATCTATATTTCCCACCTCCTCATTAGGCTTTAATATTGTATCCCCAATACCTTCAAATGTTTCTTGTATATAGCATAATTTCCAGATCCTTCATTCTCATAGTTATCCTTCTCAGGGCAGTCTTTATTTTGTCCAACTCCCTCTCTTAGACAATTTTTTTCTTCTTACATCAATGGGCTTGTAAACAAATAATTTTAATTTACTTTAAATTCCATACTAAAGATAATGATAAGTTTTAAGATCATCTCCTCAGGAAACATCATCAAAAAGAACACTAAAAGAACTACTACTGTCTCAGCTGTTGAACAAATTTCATGATTCACTAAGCACTAAAAGAACACCTCTACCAGCATTCCTCAGAATTAAACTCATTGTTGGCGAGGGGATGGGGAAATGTCACCCTCATGAACCACCACTGATGTAAAATGTTACATCCTTTCTGGAGAACAATTTGGCAATATAAATAAAAACTGAAAAAACTAAAGATCTATGATTCAGTAATTCTCCTCTTATCAATTTGGGATTATTTAAATAAAATACTGTGTATATATTCAGTGCTTCCATTTGAAATGATAATTTAGAGGACTTTCAGTTAAAGATGTTAGAATTGTTACTATTCCACTTTCCTCTGACACTAATTTAAAAATTCCACTTATGATGAAACTAGCAATCAACCACTACTTCAAACCACATGTTATGAAGAAAAGCTACTAAATACAATGAAAGTTAGACAAAACTGAGTAAAAACCAAAGCAGACAAATACTTCTGCAGCCCTTAGAAGAAGAGTCCTCTGAAGTTAGCACACCCTGACTGCAAATCGGGTTTTCCCTACAAAGACAAGGTCTGTAAGTGCAAACAAGTCAATGAATCCTGTTTGATACCAAGTAGTGGCAGGGGAGGTGGAGTTAAATAAGAAAAACTACATATATTGCTTTTTTGAAAGAAAAGCCCAGCAGTTAATTCAGGATACAGACATAATCCCAGGGCAGAATGTTAGTAAGAACAACTAACATAATCCAAGCTTCTCTAATTCAAGTGCTCCTACCATCCTCACATTATTTTTCTGGAAAATGCTGACTCAGAAAAAAATAATGTCCCCATTTAAGGATGAGTAATAATCAGAAAGAAATCAGCATAGTACTGATTCAAGATACTATAATAAAAATAAAGAATAAGCAAAATATATATACTATGAAACAAAGAAAAATATTCAACAAACATTCCTCCATAAATCAAGCAAATTGATGAACAAAATAGCCCTTTCCAAAAGAGCTCAAAGAAGAGATATAAGGGTACAAAGAAAGATGACGTAACAACTAAAAGAAATGATTCAGGAAATAAATGGAAGAGAAATATAAAAGCAAAATGCAAAATAAACACTGCTGAAAACTGGTCAGGGACATGAAAGACAGGTTTGAAAAATATTAAGCAAAATAAAATGGGAAAGAACTGGAAGATTAAAGTATTAGTGAAAAATGACAGATATGGAAAAGAGGTCCAAAATGTATAATTGGTGTCTCTGAAGAAAAGAATAGAAGAAATGGGTCATTTTTAAAAAACTGAAAGGGGAACTCTCTATTTTATGCGTGATTTTTCTGTGAACCTACAAATTCTCTAATAAAAAGCAAAAAATACCTGAAGAAATTTTCCTAAAATAAGTAAGATTTGAATGTTCAGAAAATCACTACGAAGGCACAAAAAAGTAGCCTATGGTCATAATTTTTATTCAGGCACATCTGAAGAAATTATCGAGAGAAGAAGAATAAGAGAGATGGAAAATACGAAAGAAAGGTTAAATAGTATAGAGGATAGAGTGATAAATCTAACACAAACAAATCAGGAGTATGGAAAGAGAGACAATAGGAAATTCTATAATTGAGTGTTTTCCAGACACCAATATTCAGTTTTATTGAGCTCAACAAATGCTAAGTAAAATGAACATACACATGTGTATGTGCATGTATGCACACAAACACACACAATATAGTGAAACTGCAGAATGCCAAAGACAGAGCAGATCATAATGAACCACTTTACTTCTTGCATTACCATTATTAAGAAAACCAACTAACCTGACATGGAGAAGTATGTGGAAAAGCTCCTAAGCACCATATGTTTAAGAAGGAAAACAATTAGTCTAAGAATGGGTTTCGTGATAGCAAGGAATTTAAGCAGAAAACAATGGTATAGTATCTTCAATGTACTATTGTGGCAGTTTGAGATTATTTATGAATTCCAAAAAGAGAGATTATGTTTGTAAATTGGTCTGTTCCTCTGGGCGTGATACCCTTTGCATTAAATTCAAAGGTTTTATGTTTACTTGATTAAATCAAGATTAGGGCTTTGATTCAACCAAGTCAGTAGGGACTGACTCAGGGTTGAGTCTTTGCCCCCTTGGTGGGCTGATATAAATTGGCACTCACTCAAGAGACAGAAGAAGATACACATGGGGAGAGAAAAGCTCCACAGATACCAGAGTAGATTACTTTGTCAGCTTTGGCCTGGAAAGAGAGAGAAGCCATTCGCCTGATAGTTTACAGCTGACCTTGTGAGAACAGAGCAGCTGAGCCCTATGCCAGCCTAAAGCTGAGATAGGAAGAAGCTGGGACCACAGAGCCTTAAGACGAAGAAAGAGGACTGAGATCAGCAGAGATCAGCAACAGATTTTGGTGAGAAAGTATCTCTTATACTTGGACTCTGTGTGTGTTTGTGTGCATACATGCACATACACATGTGTATGTTCATTTAACTTAGTTGGACTCTTTAGGGTTTTGTAACTGTAAGCTTTTACCCCAAATAAATACCCTTCATAAAAAGTCAACAGATTTCTGGTATTTTGCATCAGCATACCTTTGGCTGACACAATTATGGAAAAATAAATATCAACCAAGAATTCCATACCTGGTAAAAAATATATATTTCAAAAATAAAAGCAAAATAGACATTTTCAGGCAAAGAAAAAATCAAGTCTCACATAAAAAGAATTCTAAAGGAGTTCCAAAAGAAGAAATCTGATCCCAGATGGGAGGTCCAAGATGCAAGAAAGAACTATGAGCAGAGAAAGTAATGAATATGTACATAAATATAAACAAGCAATAACTGCTGCACACTATTTCTTGTGGATTAAAAATGAGGTAGAACTAAAATAACAATAATAGCATGAAAGTCAGGAGGGGTGATCAGAATTAAAGTGCCTTAAAAGCCTTATATTTTCTGAAAGAAGATAAATTGATTAAATTTACGTTTTTGATATACCAAATGTGCATCTTAATATTTCTAGAATAACTAATAAAAAAACAAAGAAATAAAGTGTATATAATCCAACCTACAAGAGGGAAATTAAATGAAATATACCTATGCAATCAGTCTGGAAAATGATACATAGAAAAGGGAGAACAAAAGGAAAGCAGAAAATAAGGTAACAGAAATAAATAGAAACATATTAATATTATAATCGGTATTGCAGGCTTGAAGTCTCTAAAATGACAAAGACAGACTGGAAAAAAAAATCTAGTTATATCCTAGTGTAACCGTTGGGGAATTTGATGTAATTATGAATTCCAAAAATATAATTGGATCATGCTTGTAAACTGATCTGTTAATCTGGGCATGATTAGGTTAGGATTAGGGCGTTGAGCCCCACCCCTTGGTGGGTGGGGAATTGAATATTAAAGGCAAGGCAAAGGACAGTTGAGGTAGTCTTTTGAGAAGCAGTTTTGATGTTGGAAAGAAGGCCCCAGGGGAAGAGAAGCAAGCCGTTCGCCTGATCGTCTGCAGCTGACCTCGTGGAGGAAACAGGAGCTAAGCCCGGAGAGAAACGCAGCCCCGGGAAGAGAGGAACCCCAGAAGCCTGAACCCTGGCAAATGCCGGCAGCTGTCTTGCTCTAACACATGGCAATGGACTGTGGTGAGAGAAGAAACTTAATGCTTTATGGCCTGGTATCTGTGGACTTATACCCCAAATAAATACCCTTTATAAAGACCAACCCATTTTTGGTATTTCACATTAGCACCCCTTTGGCTGACTAATACACCTAGTTAAAAGACAAATCCTAAAACATAAGGCTACAGATGGGATGCAAGTAAAGGATGGGGGAAAGATATACCAGGCAACTATTAAGCAAAATAAAAATACTATATGTTTATTTATATCACAAAAAATAGATATTAAGGCAAAAGATCCACTAGCTATAAAGGCCACCATATAAGGTTTAATGGTTCAATTCACCAGGAAAATAAAGCAGAACAATTCTAAACTTGCATGCACCTAATAACATAGCTTCAAATTATACAATGCAAAAACTGAGAGAACTATAAGGAAAAACAAATTAATCTAGTAGGACGATGGGATATTTTAACAAGCTTCTTTCAATTAATTAGGCCGAAAACAAGAAAACCAACCAAAAGGATACAGAAGGTTTCAAAAACCCAATGAAGAAGTTTCGCCTAGCAGATATATACAGAACATAACACTCAATAAGGGGAGAATATACATATATTTAAGCATACATGGCATAGTTTGAAGATCAACCACCTACTGGGTCTTAGTGCAAGATTCAACAAATTTCAAATGATATACCATCATACGGGACAAAGTATATGACTACAATGCAATTAAGTTAGAAATAAAATAAATAACAAAACCCTTGAAATTTGGAAATTAAGAAACAGACCTAAATAACTCATGGTTCAAAGAAAGGAATCATAACAGAAATTTGGAAATATTAAGAACTAAATGCTAAAACACTAAATATTAAACTTTGTGAGAGGCATCTAAAGAGGTACTTAGAGATAAATAGTCTTAAATGCTTATCTTAGAAAATAATAGAAACTGGTCATCAAAATTAAGCATGTAAATAAATTAGAAAGAGTAAAACTTTCAAAATCCAAAGAAAGAAATAATAAAAATTGACCTGAAATTAATAAAATAGAAAACAAACACACAGTAGAGAATATCAAAACAGTTAAATATTAATGACTTAAAAAGATACCAATACAGGCAGCAGATGTAGCTCAAGTGGTTGAACACCTGCTTTCCATGTATGAGATTCCAGTTTTGATTCCCGGTACTTCCTAAAAACAAACAAACAAACAAACAACAACAAAAAAAAAACACCTCTCATTGGGGAGTGGATACAGCTCAGGGGTTGAGTGCCTGTTCCCCATATACGAGGTACTGGGTTCAATTTCTGGTACCTCCTTAAAAAAAAAAAAGATATTGATTCTTCCTGGGTTGGTCTTTATAATTAATACAACTCTAACCAAAATCTCAACAGTTTCTTATTTTTTTACATTTTGGTGGAACTTTACAAGATGATTAAAAATTTTAAATAGAAGAATAAAAGGCCAAGGATAGCCAATATCCTCTGGGGGAAAAAAATGAATAGGGCCTTGTCCTACCAAATACCAGAACCAATAGTAAAGCTTTATTATTAAGGCAGGGTAGTACTGGCAAATAGATAGGCAAATTTACAGATAACATAATAAAGATCACAGAAACAAGACCAAATACATATGGCTCTTTGATGATAAGTGGTATGTCAAATCAGTGGGGAAAACTGATAGAAAAAAATAGGCTATATGGGAAAAAATGAAATTGGATTTCTTGTCTCACATCACATACAAAGCAAACAAAAACATTAAAAAAAAAAACAAACATAAAAAAAATAAATTAAAAAAAAAAAAAAAAACTCCAGAGTTAGGACTTGAATGAGAGAATTAAAACTTTAAAAAATAGTTAAATAATTTTCTGACCTTGAGGTAGGGAAAGAATTATAAACAAGACATTAAGCTAAGCATAATATGTTTGAAAATTGAATTGTATTAAAATTAAGAATTTGTTTATTAAATCCCGCCTTGAAGAAAATAAAAAGACAAGGTGCATTCTGTGACATATTTGCAAAAGTTTGTGGTACATACCATTCGAAAATGACCACCATGAACGCCTTCCTTCCTTGTATACACATGCCACTCAAAAAGTGAAGTCTATTTCCCCTCCTTTTGAACCTGGGCTTGCCTTTGTGACTGACTACCTTTGACCAACAGAGTGAAGCGGAAGCAACTATGCTAGTTCGAGGTTAACTTGGCTCTTAGGAGGCCTGACAGCTTCCACTTTACCTCTTGCATTACCATTACTAAGAAGACCGACTACCCTAACATGGAGAAGTACGAGAAAAAGCTCCTAAGCACCTGCTACATGTGAAGCCTCATTCATTTGTGATCCTCCACAGCCCAACACCAGACGGTCCCACCGGGCTCATACGGCCTCCCGGCCCCTCCCCGCCGAGGCTCCACAGATAGGATCCTCGCCGCCCTTACCCGCAGTGCTGGAGCCACTCGGTAGACTCGGCCCTTCCTCGGGCCCCTCGGTCGGGCGGTGGCTCCGGCCGAGCGGCGAAAGTCCGGTCAGCACACGTCTGAAAGGCCCAGGCGAGGGAAAGTCTCCAACGCCCTCCTCGCAGTAACCGCCAGACCAACCCAGACTCGCGAGGAGCTCCCTCGCGCCCCGCAAGGCGGATGGTCTGCAGCGGCGATGTGGGCTGGTCCCTGACGCAAAGGATGCTGGGGTGACGGGGAGATGTGGACTGGATGCTGGCGCGGTGGATGCTGAGCTGAGGGGGAGAAGGGGCCCGACGCTGGCGCAGTGGATGGTGGGGTAGGAGGTCAGGGAACAAGGACTGACACGGGGATGAGGAGTTGGCCCTCTTCCTTCAAGATTCCCACCCTAGTGACTCCACATCCCCTTTGAGCGGTGGAGAAACATAGTGTGGCCAAGAAGTGTGCACTAAGGTACACTTGCTGAACTTAAAGACCTCTGTCTAACCTACTACTTGCATGCCTATCCTGGGTGTGGCCAAAAGGTAGAAGAAAAACGTAACTGCGGAACTAGCAAAGTTCTGAGATCTTTGAAAGAGGTGACTTACATTTTAAGATTTTCACACCCTGTGGCCATGAACTGTCATTAAAAAACTCCAGTTAATCGTGAAGGATTGTATATGGGAATGCAATATGATGGGTCAAAAAAGTGTGAAAATTCTAAGAAAAATAATTAAATACATGTACGTATATATATGTATAGTCATATATATTATGAAAATATCCCATTTATTTTTTAAATGTCTTATGAGAAATTTTTTTTGTTTCATTTTTTTAAATGTGCATTTTTAATGAGTGGATTTTACAGATACATCAAAATAAATTGTACTGCTACATTTTGAAAAATAGGGGAGAGGGAGGGGATACATGGGAATCCTGCCTAATTTTGATGTAATTTTTCTGTAATCTAAAACCTCTTTAAAAATAAAGCTTGTTATATTTTAAAAATGTATCAGTTTAGCCATACTTCCATTTCTTAATTTTAGCAAGTTTGGATTTCACAGCTCCTAGTCTCTTTTTAGTTATTGTTGTTTTGTTTACCTCAAGATGAAGTCAGTTTATCTCAACTGGAGGACAGGGCTGAAGGGCTTCTCCTTACAAGGAGGACAGAGTAATGTGAACTATATCCAGTGGCTGGGCCTCTGGATGCAGAGGGGAGCCTGAGGGCTCTTATGAGAAATTTAATGAAGGAATGTCCTATATTTCACTCATTTACCTATATATTCAGCATTTACAATGTGCTGAGGTAGGTGCACAAAACAGATAGGTCCCTTCATATATATCGGTGTGGCACAGAAGAAAACAGTGTAGGGATTTTTTGGGGACTGCTATATCTAAGACTGTTTAAGAAGAATAAATGTTCCATTTTTAATATTAATAAGCATAAATATATAACCATATCACAATAAAGCTTGAGTATGGACTTCATTCTTTGGGAAGCTTTTTGGCAAAAGTATTTAGTTGTTTTGGGTGGGGAAAGAGAGGTAATTACTTTAAAATGAAAATCGTTTTGGAAATAATGTTACCTTATGTTTCAATAATCACCCATATTTGAAAAAAAAATTTATCCAAAAATTTATTGAGTCATAACTCAATAAACTATCAGTTAACAAGATGTCTAAAACAAAATAAGATAAAGACATTATGGACAGCTGCCCTGAAGTCAGCTTCTCTTCCAGTCTTCCCTGTTTCAGCAAGTAGCATCTCCTTCCAGCTAATTTTTAAACCAAAAAACATGCAATCATCCTTGACACTTCCCCTCCTTTACCCACTGCCCTAATTTAATCAGTACCAGGTCCTGTGGAATCCATCCACAAACCATATGTTTAGTCTGTCATTTTGCTCCATTGAAAATGTTTCTGCTATAGGCAAAACAATGATCTTCAAACAGTGCAGTGAGCAGAAGTTTAGGGATGTCAAAGTGCTACTGCTGGTTTTATGGGAATCCAATTCGTGATCTTGAGTCTTCATATATATCTTTTCCTAACATCATGAAGATTTGCCTCTCTAATCCCTCTTTCAAAATCTCCCTTCACCCACTTTACAGGAGAAAAACAAGTCCTCATCCATCTTGAATCCTACTGTGGCACTTTGCCCAGGCCTGCAGGGATACCAAACAAAGATCCAATGGAAAAAACAAACAAACAAAAAGCTGGGAGGCAGCAAGACATCTCTTTTAATTATTAATCAAAACATTATTGGGCTTCCCAGTTTTTCTCAGGTTTTACATACTTCTGTTAAGAGTGAAGAGTGGTACTAGAAGTGGCAATGGATATATTGTACAATGTGGGCAGTGAGATTGATGAGGACTTTCTTTTAATGGGCACATCTCTTCCATACCCTGACTAGTGTCAAAGAAGTCATTGCTCTTAATGGAGAGTATAAAGAATACAAAACATACAGAACAAGAAATATTGTTCACTAAATATGTTTTTTTACTGTATTAAAATGTAAGCAATAGTTTTCAGCTGCTCATAATACTCATTCATACCACATTTCATCTTAAAAATTTATATTTTAACTACATATTAAATTGCATTGTTAAAACTTAAATGAAGTATGGCACATAGGTTTATTCTTATTTGGATAACATTATAAAAAATGAATTAAATTATATCTACATTATTTTAATCTTGACTTGATTAGGTTTTTAAAATGGAGTCATAATTTCTTTTCCAGTGATTTCAGTAATAGTGTTTGAAATGTGTATTACTGAATTTATTTGGATTGAGAAATGAAGTCAGATTTTATGAACAAATTTGATCAGTCTAATTTGGCTAATTGATTTGATGATGCTATTTATATGGCAGACATTTAATCAGAAATTAAATTAGCTGAATTTACTGATTCATGGTTTTGACAAAAATATTGTTGAAAGGGAACAGATGTGGCTCAAGCACTTGAGCGCCTGCCTCCCACATGGGAGGTCCCAGGTTTGGTTCCCAGTTCCTCTCGAAAAAAAAACAAAAACAACTCAGGGAAGCCAATGTGGCTCAGTGGTTGAGCTCCAAGTTCCCACATACAAGGTCCTGGGTTCAGACCCTAGTACCCGAAAAAAAAAAAAAAAAAAAAAAAAATATATATATATATATATATGAAAGACATGAAAATATTAAGTCTTAAAAACTGTATTGGTAAAGGTGTATTGAAATTTTTTTAAGTATTTCTATTTTCCTAAGCCTTTCTGATCACATTAGATTAAATAAGATGCCTTTTAATGGGAAAAAACAAAACAGTATTATTAAGTTATTGGTAAAAGTTTTGGTGACCTTTCTGGGAAAAACTTTTCTGAAATTGAGAAAGTGAATGATTCTAATCACTAGTAACCAGTACCACTCTTAGACACTCCCCTCACCCTCCTCGACCGTGCCCCTCTCTGGGACCAAGCCCATGCCCCCTTCTTCTAGACCATGCCCCAGGTATGGGGGACCTTGGAATTCCAACAGGCAGCTGGTGTAGGGATGGGGAGATCAGGGGACAGGGCAAAAGTGTCAACCAAGGGTGGGGGTTAGAAGCCCTCAGATGTGGGGAGCTGAAGATGGAGTCTTTGTTTGCCTGAGCTGCTATCAAAATACCACACAATGGCATGGCTTAAAAAATGGGAATTTATTCGCTTACTGTTGTGAGGATAGGAGAAATCCAAAATCAAGACATTGGTCAGACTTGCTTTCTCCCCAGAGATGCTACTCTTCTGGTGTTGGCTGTCAGCAATGTTTGGGCTCCTTGGCTCTCCTTTCTTCCTTCTACGACTTCTTGACTCTCTTTATAAAGCTTCCAGTATTCCAGATTAAGGCCCATCCTGCTTCAGTTGGCTATACCTTAACTAGAAATTACATCTTCCAGTGACTTCCAGGAAAATGAAAGATTAGAGAGGTGGAGGAAACACTTTTTTCTGGAAAAATAGCTAGAGGATGGGGGGAGACAGGAAGGCTGCTCTGGGGCTCAGGACACCAGGGGAAGGTGAGACACCACACAGAAGAGAAAGGGGTGAGGGAAAGAAATCTCACCTGGCTGAAAAATCCTATGAGTAAAGCTGCAAAAGCAGCAATGAGTGCCCCTCCCCCCACTTACAGAGCAAATAGCAGTCTGTGGACTGCAGCAGCTGCAGACTGAAGGGATTGCAAGGGTCCTCTTCCCCAAGAAAGGGGAGATGGAAGGACACAGCCTACAGCTAATTCAGATTTTGGCCAGAGAACTTGGTCTGCTGAACTGGTGGGGCCAGGAATTGTTTCCCTGAGAGCCAGCAGGGAGCTAAAGATACTTTTCTTTCTTAAATACCCTTCCTACTGCCCCAAGCTCGTTGCTGAACAGGTAGTGGGAGGGAGGGTGTAGGCAGGCTAAGGGTGAAGAACAGCCTCTGAGAAAGGTTGTGAGGCTTGGCCAGACCTGAGAACTTGCTTCTGCACCGCCTACCCATCTGAGGAGTTACACTGAATGCATTCTCCCCAGTACCTGGGATCTGAGCTGAGAGGTCTACCAAAGAGTGTCATCTACTGTCCAAACCAGAAAAGTGCATGAAAATGGAAATATAATAATAAATAAATAAAACAGGCAAGCAGGTGCCTTTACTGCCACCCTCTCCAAGGCCCTTGGAAATTGGCCTGCACCCCATTACTGGGTCCTTAGCCCTTGTTTTAGCAGTTAAACAGGGGCAATCCTAAATATCTAGAACAAGTTGAACCAAGAGTCAAAGAACAGTGGTAGCACACAGCAAATTAACAATAAATCCCTAGGCAAGAGAGATAAACGGAACATCAGAGTAAACCCAGCATCAGAATCAGATGCTTAGACATCAGCAAAAAATTACAAGCCATACAAAGAAAGAGGAAAATATGACTCCGGCAAAGGAATAAATCAAAGCTCCAGATGAAGCACAGGACTTGATGCAGCTAGTCAATGAGGTTCATACAAATCTCCTAAATCAAACCATGGAGTTGAAGGACAACAAGGCTAAATAAATAAAGACGTTAAGAAGACACTGAGTGAGCACCCCCCAAAAATTAAATCATGGATAGAAAAATAAGAGCTTATGTGAATTAAAAACAAAAGAAGTGAGATTAAAAATACAATAGAGGCACACAATAACAGATTTGAAATCTTGGAGAAAGAATCAGCAATGCAGAGTCTTTAAAGAACAACAGAAATTGAAGAGAAAGACAAACAGAGAGAGAAAAGAATGGGAAAATGAGAAGGGGCTCAGGGAGTTGAATGATAACAGGAAATGCACCAACATTCATGTTCTGGGAGTTCCAGGAGGGAAAGGGGGGAAGAAAGAATATTTGAGGAAATAACAGCTGGAAATTTCCAACTCTCATGAAAGACATGGATATACATGACCAGGAAGCACAGTGTACTCCAATTAGAATAAATCCAAACAGACCTACCCCAAGACACATAATATGCAGAATGCCAAATGCCAAAGATAAAAAGAAAATTCTGAAAGCAGCAAAGAAAAAATGAAACATCACATACAAGGAACATCCAATAAGACTTTGTAAGGATTTCTCTTCAGAAACTATGGATGCAAGAAGGCAGTGGTATGATATAATTATACTACTGAAAGAGAAAAACTGCCAGCCAAGAATTCTGTGTCCGGCAAAACTGCCCTTTAGATATGATGGTGAGCTTAAAATATTCACAAATAAACAGAAATTAAGAGAGGTCATAAACAAGAAACTAAAGGGAGTTCTGCAGCCATAAAAGCAAAGACAAGAGAAAGAGGCTTGAAGGAGAGTATAGAAGTGAAAACTATCAGAAAAGGTAACCAAAAAGGTAAAAAGATGGACAAAAATCAGGTATGGCATATGAAAGCAAAGGATAAAATTGAAGTAAGTAATGCCTTTACAATAATAACACTGAATGTTAATGGATTAAACTCCCCAATCAAGAGACATAGGCTGACAGAATGGATAAGAAAACATGGGCCATCCATATGCTATCTGCAAGAGACCACCTTTGACCCAAGGATGCAAATAGACTGAAAGTGAAAGGTTGGGAAAAGATATTTCACGCAAAGAGTAACCAAAAGAGAGCAAGAGTGGCTATAGTGGTGTCAGACAAGACAAACTTTAAATGCAAAAAAAGAGATGAGATGCAGAGGCCATTATATATTAATAAAAGGGACAATCCACCAGGAAGGAGTAACAGTTATAAATATCTATGCACCTAACTAGGAGGCCCCAAAATACATGAGACAAACTCTAGCAAAACTGAAAGGAAAAACAGATGTCTCTACAATAACAGTTCGGCATACCATTCAAATCAAAAGATAGAACAACTATACAGAAGATCAATGAGGAAACAGAGAAGTTGAACAATTTGATAAAAGAACTGGACCTGACAAACATATACAGAACATTGCACCCAAAATCAGCAGGTTATACGTTCTTCTCAAGTACTCATGGATCTTTCTCCAGGATAGACCACATGTTGGGCCACAACACAGCTCTCAATAAGTTCCAGAAGATTGAAATTATACAAAGCACCTTCTCAGATCATAATGAAATGAAGCTGGAAATCAATAATAGTCAGGAAAGGGGGAAATTTACAAATATATGGGGGCTCAACAACACACTCTTAAACTATCAGTCAGTCAAAGAAGAAATGGCAAGAGAAATTAGTAGATATCTCAAGACATTGAGAAAATGAGAACAGAACACATCAAACTTATGGGATACTGCGAAAGCAGTGCTGAGAGGGAAATTTATAGTCCTAAAAGCCTATATTAAAAAAGAAGAAAGAGCTAAAATCAAAGAACTAACTGAACAACTGGAGAATCTAAAAACAAACAAACAAACAAACAAAAACAGGAAACCAGTCCCAAAGAAGCAAAAAGAAAGAAATAATAAAGACTAGAGCAGAAATAAATGAAATTGAGAACAACAAAAACAACAACAACAACAAACAAACAAACAAAAAAAAAAAAACAGTAGAGAAAATCAACAAAACCAAAAGCTGGTTCTTTGACAAACTGAGAAAATCAATAAAACTGACAAGCCCTTGACAAGACTAACAAAGAAACAAAGAGAGAAAACACAAATAAATAAAATCAGGAGTGAAAGGAGGGACATTATGACTGGCTCAACAGAAATAAAAAGGGTCATGAGAAGATATTATAAGAAACTGTATACCAAAAAATTAGACAACCTATTCACAGATGACATGATCCTATATTTAGAAAATCCCAAAATATCTACAACAAAGCTACTTGAGCTAATAAATGAGTTCAGTAAAGTGGCTGGATACAAGATCAACATGCAAAAATCAGTAGCGTTTCTATACACTAGTAACGAGCAAGCTAAGGAAGAAATCAAGAAAAGCATTCCATTTTAAATAGCAGGAAAAAGACTCAAATATCTAGTAATTAATCTAACCAGGAATGTAAAGGATCTGTATTCACTAAATTACAAAACACTGCTAAAAGAAATCAAAGAAGACCTAAACAAATGGAAGGACATTCTGTGTCCGTGGATTGGAAGACTAAACATCGTGGAGATGTCACTTCTACCCAAATTGATTTATAGATTCAATGCAATACCAATCAAAATTCCAACAGCTTATTTTACAGAAATAGAAAAGTCAATTACCAAATTTATTTGGAAGGGAAAGGGGTCCTGAGTAGCCAAAAACATCCTAAAAAAGAAGAGGAAAGTTCAGGGACTCACACTCCCTGCTTTTGAAGTGTATTATAAAACTACACTGGTCAAAATAGCATGGTGTTGGCATAAAGATAGACACATTAATCAATGGAATCAATTGAGAATTCAGAAATAGACCCGAACCTCTATGGTCAACTGATTTTTTTATAAGCCTACCAAGTCCACTTTTCTAAGACAGAACTGTCTTCTCAATAAATAGTGCTGGGAGAACTGGATATCCATAACCAAAAGAATGAAAGGAGACCCCTATCTCACTCCCTATACAAGAACCAATTGAAAATGGATCAAAGACCTAAACATAAAAGTCAGGACCATAAAACACCTAGAAGATAATGTAGGGAAACATCTACAAGACTTTGTAGTAAGGGGGGGGGTCTCTTAAACCTTCCACTCAAAGCACGAGCAACAAAAGGGAAAAAATAGATAAATGAGACCTCCTCAAAATTAAACATTTCTGCATCTCAAAGGACTTTGTGAAGAGGGTAAAAAGGCAGCCTACTCAATGGAAGAAAATATTTGGAAACCACACATCTGACAAGGGTCTAATATCCATGGTATATAAAGAGAACCTACAACTCAACAATGAAAAGTCACATGACCCAATTAAAAACTGGGCAAAAGACCTGAACAGACATTTTTCTAAAGAAGAAATGCAAATGGTGAAAAAACACATGAAAAAATGCTCTGCCTCCCTGGCTATTAGGGAAATGTAAATCAAAGCTACAATGAGATATCACTTCACACCTACTAGAAAGACCACTATTAACAAAATAGAAAACTACAAGTGTTGCAGAGGATGTGGAAAGATAGGAACACTTATTCACCATTGGTGGAAATGTAAAATGGTACAGCCACTGTGGAAGTCTGTTTGGCGGTTCCTAAGGTAGTTAAATATAGATCTACCATGTGACCTGGCAATATCACTATATACCCAGAAAACTGAGAGCAGTGACACGAACAGACATCTGCACACCAGTGTTCATAGCGACATTGTTCACAATTGCCAAAAGATGGAAATAACCCAGGTGTCCATCAACTGACGAATGGATAAGCAAACTATGGTATATACAATGGAATATTATTCACCTGTAAGAAGAAATGAAGTCGTGAAGCATATGGCAATGTAGTTGAACCTGGAGGACATTATGTTAAGTAAAGCAAGCCAGGCACAAAAGGACAAATATTGTATGACTTCACTATTATAAACTAAATGTAATGTACAAACTCATAGAGTTAATAGCTAGAATATAATCATCAGAGAAAAGAATGTGGAAAACTGAGGTTTAATCTGTGCAGAATTGATAAAAAGTTGTTTGTAAATGTTTGTAAATGAATAGAAATGGTGAAAGCACATCATAGGATTTGTAATTAGTAGCACTAATATACGGGTATGATAGTAGTCTGTTTTTTGTAGGTTTTTTTGAGTAATGAAAATGCTCTAATATTGATTGAAATAATGAATGCACAACTCAGTGGTTATACCAAATGCCATTGATTGTACATTTTAGATAAACTGTATGCTTCATGAACAAAAAAATAGGGTGGGTTGAGGGAAAATATACCAAATGTAAGATATGGACTATAGTTAGTAGTAATACTTGATGATGCTCTTTCATAATCTGTTACAAATGTTTCACAACAATGCAAGGTATTTGTGGTGGGGTGATGTATGGGAGCCCTGTATGATGTTATGCATGTTTGTTTTTTAAGTTCACAACTTTTACTATATACTTAGTGTTTATCTATATTCATGTATGAATGATATACTTCAATAAATTGTGTTTAAAATAAAAAAAAATTACGTCTTCAAGAGGTGCTATTTACAATGGGTTCAAACCCACAACAATGCAGATTAAAACTAAGAACATGCATTTGTTGGGGTACATAATTCAACCACCACAGATGGGCAAAACGAGGGCAAACTAAGTGGATTCCTCTCTTGCCACATTCCCACCCATAACTTCAAGGAGTCTAAGAAATTTTGAATTTGAATCTGGCCTTTCAGGTCATTGTGAAGGTATATATTCTAGATGCTATCCATATCTATCCACATATATTTTTTATATATGGATAGCAAGTTAGAACTATTTTATTTAACAATGTGTTGACCTTGATTTATATTATTATGTATTTAAATTATGGTATTGAGGCTTTTTTTGAAATCTTGCCCCAGTCCTGCAAATATTAAGGCCTGTAGTTTATAAACCAACCTTTTCTAATTCTTTCCTTTCACAAAATTGAAGGAGGATCTAATAGAATTGTCAGCTAATTGTAAAAATTTGCTTTAGGATAAATTACTACTTGGATTTTTGCATGTAACTCAGAGGTTCAAAGAAATGCTGCAACCAACCTATTACATGTATGTGAACATGATTTCTCACCTCTTTTATCTATAAAAACAGAAAAGAGGACCAGAATTGTTGCAGAATCCTGTTTCATTCCATCAATAAGTCATGTAAATCCTATTTATCTATGGAGAAATTAACTACTTGAAGAAAAAAGAGTTTCATTCATCTCATTAAAAGTTGCTATTCAAACCAATTTTATTTTGTTTAATACTTATTTATAAAAGATTTGTGTTGCTTTTATCAATTGTGTACTAGTAATAATTGTAATGATGACTCAATCCATATTTACCTTAGTGCCTTTTGGTAATTTATATATGCAATTTTTGATGTTGAAAAGTTAGAAAAAATATAACAGGTGAATCAGTAAAGATTCTTGAGCTTAAAAAAATATATAGTAAAAATAGAAATGAACACTGTTTAAGAAGACATAATCCATGTAATTTTAAGTGAATATGGTTTTTTAGGTTACCATTGTACCCATTTAAAATAGAGATGGAATAGTTTTATTTATAACAGTTTCATGTAACTATCAATATTTACAACACAGGAGAAATTACAACCTTTGTCACTGGTAAACATGATGAAAAATGAAAATATCATGTTATAAGTATTTGGGAATACATGAGAAAAATGTCAACTTGGTCTACTAAAAACTCCTTATGACTTGTTCCCCTGCATCCACCTTTGCCATCCTCCTGTCCATTCTATCCACAAGCCCAGAGTGCTCTTTTTGAAATGGGAATGGAGCACGTCCCTTCTCTGCTTAAAAGCCTTTCAATGCTTTCCATTTTATTTAAGCTATCTTAGAGTGAGATTCACAATCTGAAAGGCACTCAAAACCAGTTATGGTCGTCTCTGACATCATCTCATTCCACTCTCCCCACTCTCAACTAATCCGAGTGACCTTCTTTAGGCCTCTCACACAGGCCAAGCTGTTTTGTGTCTCAGCCTTTGTTCATGTAGTTCTCTCTGCCTGAAATGGTCTTCCTTTCCGCTTTCATCTCTTTAACTTCAACTCACCCTTCAGGGAAAAATTGATATACTGTTACCAAGCAAAGGCTCGCTTCCCAACACACAGAAGTCAATACTATGACATCGGGATTTTGAGAAAATTTGAGTTTTATTGTGCAGTCAACCGGCATGGAGACAGGAGGCATCTCAAATCTGTCTCCCTGATATGAGTCCTAAGGGAGACTTTATAGGAATGGGAGATGAGAGGTAGGGACAGAAGTGGGGATATATTATTCTTACATTCCACAATTTTCATTTTACTTTCCTAAAGTAAAATTAATCAATAATGCAAGTGTTTCTCTAAAGGAACATTTATTCAGTGTCTTCGAATCATAAGCTTAAAAGTTAAAAGTATTGCTCTGGAAAGAGGGCAAGATGGCGTTGGTGTAGGAGGGCGCACACTGCAAGCTCCCAGAGCAAGGCGGATTGGGGACGGGGTCCTGCCCGGGGGTCTGTGCTGTGCACGCGTGGAGTGAGAGGCTTGGGACATCTATCTGCGCGGATCGGCGGCGTGGACCGAACGGTGGAGATTCGTGAGTTTTGAGGCTGCCGGTGGAGGTTGGCACAGGCGGCTGAGCCCCGCGGTTACGGAAATAAAAAAATAAAACGGCCATTTGGAGCCGCGGGCGGGGGCGAAAAAGTTTTATTTTCTGGGGAGCTGGCTGCCTGGCGCCCCTTGGACCTTGTGTGAGCAGAGCAAACAAGCTAGTCAGCACCCGGTGAACCGGAGGGGGGATTTTGGTCAGGCAAAGCAGCTGATCTCCCTAGCCACCCAGGGATAAGACCCGGGCCGCTGCGGAGCCAGGAGGAAGGGACACTTCCCAAAGAAGGGAGGGTTCGGTTGGAAGACAGGGAAGGGTATTTTATATTTTTAGACATCGATCTGGCTGCCTGCACCGCCCCATAGCTTTGGGGAGCAGATAAGCCGACCTGAAGCAGCACCAGGCTGAGAGCAGACGCGAATCTGCACTCAAACTGATTTACTGAGCAGCCCAGTGACGCTGGAGCTCGGCGCCAGAAGGGGCGGAATCCGCCGTCTTTAGCAATCTTCACTGACTAACATCAGAGTTTCAGCTAACCTGGGCAGTCTGGAAAGTGGGACGTGCTTGATTAATTTCCACGGGCCCAGCTAGGGTCCCTTCCGTAAGGGGGTAGGTCTAGAAGAGGAATTATTTTGGGTCCTGCATTTGGCTAAAAAAAAAAAAAAAAAAAAAAAAAAGTGAGGTCACCTCAACAATTGAAAAATAAATTCTTTTTAATTTAGTTTAATAGCTAAAAGCTGCTTCAGGACCTGCGTATAGAACCCTGTGGGGAAATTCATTGATAAACACAAGTAGGCAGGAAGGATCCACTTGGACCCTAGGGGTATCATTGACCCCCCTTGTTTCCTTCTTCTTTTTTCTTTTTTTTTTATTTTTTTATTTTTTATTTTTTTTTATTTTATTTTTTTTATTTTTTATTAGTATTAACTTTTTCCTTTCAGACCTTTCTCTACTATTTCTCTACCTCCTCATAATTCTAGCCTTCTAAATCACTATATATATATATTCCTCCATTTGTTTTCCCAGTCCATTATAGGAACTCCATATTTTTTCCTAGTACTCTACACTGCCTACACAAGTTAAATATTCATCTCATTGAGTCTCATTTTGCCCCTCTTCTAACTTTTATCAACATTTTTATTATCCTTCTGCCTTCCTTACATCTTTTGATTCCTCTGGCCCTAACCTTTTGCCTTCAAGGGAACATAGAAAGAAGTAAGGAAATAAAATAAGAAGAAAAACTGCCAAAGAGAAAACTTAACTCACACGCAGAACCAACAGCTAAATAAAATTCTAGAGCATAGAGAAAAGCTAATCAACTGAACAAACCCATCAAGATAATATGATGACCAGAGGGCAACAGAAAAATACAAATGACTCTGA
>JAKSZT010054263.1:866035-934092 GCA_026826555.1 Tolypeutes matacus
TTCTTTGGGAGTTGGAGGTTGTCCTGAGTACTGTTGTGGCAATGGATGTAGGCCATTTTAAATCAGCACACACCACTCAGAACTGAGTGGGAGAGAGTGTGGTCTACAGTGTGAACTGTGGTCTATGGTTGGTGGCAAGGCTCCAGGATGTGTAAGTCCATTGAGGTTGGTGGGCCACACTATGGGAGATGTTTGTGTTGGATGTGGTGGGAGGTGTGGGAGGTGGGCAACATGGGAATCCTAGTGGGTTCCGTATAATATTTTAGGTAATCTAAGCACCTCTTAAAATATATGTATATATATATATAAAAATAACATTTTTGTAAGCAAATACACATATATGCATATATATTTATATATCATTTTACAAATGTTTGTATGTATTGTGAGAATTTTGATTTTTACCCATAATAAAAAAATAAATAAATAAATAAAATAAAACGGTGGAAGCCTTTACACAGGCAAAAAAAAAAAAAAAAAAAAAGTATTGCTCTGCTCCTTTACACACATACTTCTGGCTCAATCGCCACTTTAAAAAAAGTATTATGAACTAAAATTCAGTATTTTAGGTTTTCTAAATGCCCACATTGCTGAAAACCTGATGGGTACTCAAAAGTCTGCTTTTAACTGACTAATCCATTCTTGGTTAATCCTAATTTGAATTTCTGAAAAACATGAGATGACTAATCTTTGGTTTTCTTATTGCTAAATCTTAACTGTTTAAATGCACATTTGGAATGACATTCACTGACATGCTTCACCTAAAATGGTTCTGACTGCCTGAATGGGGACAATGTTGCAGTGAGGACTGGGATCTCATATTGGTCTTCTCAAATGTTCACCTTCATTGTGCTCAGGAGATTGGCTTATTTTCCAGGCAAAGTTCAGTGGTAATAGGGGTTTCTTTCTATCAACCCTAGGGTTGCCCCATTAAAGTAAAAAATATCACTCAAAAATATTTCTCTTTTTTCTATTTCAAGGAAACTACTAGATATTGTAATTCTATATTACAAAAAGTGAATTTCTGGGAATTTTTTCACTCATTTTCTTTTTTGACAATCTTACTAGACTACTGTATAAGGAGAAGAAGCACAAAAAGACTTTAAATTTTATAAAGCAATTTAAAATATAAGCAAGTTAAAATAATAGTACATTCCAGTGTAGACTGCATAATTGGATAATAAGACAGTATCATTGACATAATATTATTTGGATTCTTAGCAAGACATTTGTTAAAGGTTCTTATGGTATCTTTGTGTACACAATGACACAATGTTGATAATCTGCTTAACTGGGTTTGTACTTAGTGAGAAAGTGCTTCCAAATGTCATGCGGCTAGGCCCTCCTTGGCCCAACTCCATTCAAGGTTTTTATTAAAGACTTAGACATTGACATCCATGGCATGCTAATTTAAGTATGCTTGACATAAGATTGGAATGGGAGGCTTAACATGTTAGGTGACAGAGCCATGTTCTAAAAGAACCTCAGTAAACTGGAACAATGGATCAAACTTAAAATGATTCAATTTCATAGGGATTCATGAGCATATATTTGGATCTATAAAGCTAAAACATAAGGGTGTAGATGTGGTTTAAGAATGGTAATAGTGAAAAAGTCTTAAAGGTTTTAGTTGATTGTGAGTTCATTGAGATAATAATGTGATTTGGCTGCCATTAAAGCTAAGCCTCAAATATCCTAAGGAAGTGAAAATAAACATATTCTTTGATGCCTCTGAGCACATAACCACAGCCTATGCATGGAAACTACATGGAGGCAGATTTATATTAAATAAAAATGGAAATTTTTTGATAAGTCAAGCTGTCCAACCATGGATCCAACAGTCTTGAAAAGTAGTGAAGTCCCTGCCACTGGAAGAAAGTGTTTAAACAGAGCCCTGACAATCATTTGAAGAGATTGATGCATTAAATGGAAAGTTTGAGTCAATGACTTTTAAGTTCCTTCCAGACAGAAAATTAGATGGAGAGGTAGGGAGATGGCCAACAGTGCCCACAGCACATATTCTACCACTCTACCAATGAGCCAAGATGTGCTGTGGAAACCATTAACAGTTTGGAGTTGACACTCTAACAGCTTATACACTATTCCTAGGGAAAATATAATAAAAATGTATGGAATTAAAAGGTCTGATAACCTAGCAGTATGACATGGAGCATGAACTTTGTACTTAAACTAACTGGAAATTGAATTCCAGCAACTAATTGAATGACCTTGGGTAATTTAATTAAGTGAAAAACTTTGGTTCCTGACCTGTGAAATGAAGATAACATTTTAACTCATAGAAGCATTTTAAAAGTAAATAAGAAGTGCATGGCAATTGGCATATCATAAGCATTTATTAAAAGTTAGCTATCACTACTATTATTACTTTGAAGAAGTGAAAGAATTGTAGATTCAGAATTTAATAAGATGGCATGCTAGTAGTCCCTAATACTCTTCTTCTCAAGTTCCTGATAAAGTATCTGAAATAACACATAAAATGACAAAAACTGGCTTCAACTCTGAAAATGTAAGAGTCTGATGGGATGGTCTATAAACAGTGGAATCTATGGCAATTGACTACGAGATACATTCTTGAATTATATGCACCCTACCCTCTAAACCACAGAAGAGCAAATATAATGTCACAAAGAAGTAGGAAAAGGCTTGGTCTCCAGCATTGCACTGACTAGAAAATCATACAATTATTTCCTTAGTGCACCAAAATAATTTTCTGCTTCAGGAATATTGGTGGATATGTTCTTTGTCCCCACTTATCTATTCAGAGCCTGCAACTCCTGTGATACCACAAAATCAGCACACGTGCATTGCATCCTGAAAGTACCGTGGGCAGGGCTGGGAGTGGGGCATGTTAAGGAGTGATGTCTTTGATTTAGATTTGTACAAAGAAAAATTACTGGCTGCATCAGCCTATGATAATTAGGAAAATCAGCTATAAGAATGAGGCAAGTCCATTTGACAAATAAGGGCTAGAAATTGAGCAAAGGGCTGTTTATATCAATCTTAATGCTGATTCTAGATATGAAAGAATCTTCTAGCTCCCAAATTAATATAGAGAAGAGCCAAGACCCTCAATTTACTTGGTGCCTTGGTCTACACCAGGCTAGATAGATGTCTTCTTAGTCAAAGATGATTAAACAAGCAAAAGAACACAATAGTAATAGAAACACTTATATTACATTTACTGTGTGCCAGGCATAATTTTAAGTCCTATGTCGGTTATCGATTTATTGCCTCTCAACTCTAAATGCACCTTTTAATATATGCTCTGAATTTAATATATGATCAGAATTCCTTTAAATATTTCTCCTTTAAAGTGTATGCAATATTAAGCTTTTTCAGTAGAGGGCGCTGGAGGAACATTGCTGGAGGAAGAGACTATCTGGCTCTTTCTGGTCCAACTTGTCTGCAGTGTAGAAGTGAGGGCATTCGCCAGAGCCTGCTCCAGCCGTAGGACCTGAACTGATCCCAATCTGACCTTGCAGCCCCAGCCTGGCAATATCTTTTCCACACCCCTATCAATGCAGAAACCAAGGACACATGCTGTCCATACACCCTGAAGGGCTCCTGTCTCACAGACACCCAGATTCCCACATGCTGGCCCATGCCTCCTGCTTCTGATTGACTGCTCCCCGCCCCCCACATCCCTGCATTCCACAGGTTGGCCTATTGTTTGCCCAGCAGCTCTAGATTAGCTTCCAACCTGTACAAACAAGAAAATTTCTTTGTTATCCAGTGAGCTGAATCACATCTTCTCAAATGAGGTCTGAATCTCTTCCAAGTTTGCCCAGCCCTAGGGTACTATAGAGAGTTTCCTTTTATCTTATAGTTACCTTTTAATCATAATACATTTTTACATTAAACTTCCCCAGTTTAACCTATTGTATAGTTGCTCTCTCCTGAGGGCACCTGGACAACTACCAGTAATTTACATGTTGCCTTAGTTTGCCAGAGATGCTATGACAAATACCACACACTGACTGGTTTAATAATAGGAATTTATTGGCTCATGGTTTGGGAGGCTATAAATCTAAAATCAAGGTATCGGCATGGCCATGCATTCTCCCAGAGGGGGTAGCATTTTGATGCTGATCTGCTGCAATCCTCCAAGCTCCTTGGCTTGCATCCTGCCTCCTTCATAAGGCCTCCAATAATACAAATTAAGACCCTCCCTGATTTGATTTGGCTACACCTACATAGGATCCTAGAAGATCCTAATCACAAATGGGTCCACACTTTAGCTAACCATGTATCTTCAAAGAGTTCTATTTACAAATGGGTTCACACCCACAGAAACATGGATTAAGATTAAAACATGTCTTTTCTTGGGAGTACATGATTCAATTTGCCACACATGTATTAACTCATTTAATTCCCATACTAACCCTATGAGGTGAGACTACTATTAACCTTATTTTTCCAGATGAAGGAGGTTAGGTAACACACAACTGAGACTTCATTTTTAAAGTTTATTTCATCTAAAGACTCAGAAGAGCAAGCTTTAAAAAATTTCTGTAGAATATGGAAGAAAAGTTTATAAAACATCTGCTTTATTTTCTCAAGGAAACAAGAGACTATAGCTGTGGTGGACTGAAGCTATACACCCCAGAAAAACATGTTCTTAACCCACTCCTGTGAGGGTGAACCCAATATAAGTAGGAATTTTTGGTGAGGTTACTTCAGTTAAGGTGTGGCCCAACTCAGTCAGGATGGTTCTCAATCCTGTTACTGACGTCTTTGATAAGCAGAGTAAAATTCAGACGGAGTGAGAGAAAGCTACAGGAAGCAAGAAGCTGAAAGTCAATGGAACCCAGAAGAAAAGGGAGAGGCCAGGAGAGGTCAACATGTGCATTACCATGTGACAGAGGATCCTATGACCAAGGATCCCTGGCAGCCAGCTCCAGAACACCAGTCTTTGAAGAAAGCATAGTCTTGATGACACCTTGATTTGGACTTTTCTTAGCTTCAAAACCATAAGCTAATAAATCTTCATTGTTTAAACCAACCCATTGCATAGTATTTGCTTGAGCAACCAAAGAAACTAGAACAATAACCTTTTTGAAATAGGAGCAAGGGGCCATATAAAGCAAATAGACTAAGATGGAGGCAGAATTTCAAAAGAAGCTGGCAAAATAAAAATTAAGAGAAACCAAAAATATTAGAGACGATTTGAATCTTCCCTAGAGGTAATAAAGAACAAAATTATCACTGTAGAAAACTGAGTGAGGGATGTGGCAGTCTAGCCAAAACAGAACGCAGAGAAAAACCAGAGGAAAATAATGAGATAACAAGATAGAAATGCAAGAGAAATAAAGACAAACCTACAAGATATAGATCTTCTCAGAGAAATAACTAGAATAAAGTGGTCAAAAGTACTGAGCAGAGATTCCACTAAAAGGAAATTGAGACCTACACATGACTCATTGGAGAAATTGTTAGAATATTATTACATGACCTCTTCCATACCCTCATCACACTCTCTTTGCATTGTGGCATTTACCATATTCTGTCTTGAATCCTGGAATGAGGGCTCCGCTTGTACGGAGAGGATCATGTTTCAAATCCAGGTCCTTTCACTTATTGTCTGTGTGACTTCAGAAGTCTCAACCTGTAAAATAAAGATAGTTTATCTACCTTAAAAGATGAAGCAAATGAGAACATATGTGGAAATACCGAGAGAATGCCCCAAGTTCAATACATATTCACTGAACATGAATCTTTATACCTCTATATAAGTCTAAATATTTGAGGACAAAAATCATGTCTATTTCCTTTGGTCTCTTGCAGTTCTGAACAATTGTAGGCACTCTATAAATATTTATCGAGCACATTTAATTTAAAACAAAAGCTAAGATAATAATACCTAAATCTAGCTAACTATCACGAAGGAACAACGGGTTCCATACAGAAGGGAAAACTGTAGATGAATAGAATTTATTGTGTTTGTAAACAGAAGCAAAATTCATTTATTATTGCTACATGTTTTAATTTCAATGTTCACAAAAGATAAACACTATGCCATTTTAGTATGGATAGTAAATTTGATAATTTTTCTCATTCTGTGTTATGACTGAAACAATTTAGTTCAACATACTGTCATTTACTACTATACTGAAATGCGGAATGGAGATTTGTAGCTGTTTGTTTTTACAAAGAAGAAACTGATTCAAAATGACAGAAGAAAATTGCAGCAATTAGTATAACTATCCAAAGCAATACTTGCTAAGCATATAAGATGACTAGCATAGTCAGTGGAAATATGCCATAATTGGCATTTGCAAATATGTCAACCTTAATCAAGAACCTTAAATTTCTAAATATAAACCAAGTTACTAAAGTCATTAGCCATCTAGTGAGAAACCTAATAACTTCACTAAGCCAGCTATAGAAATAATAGGCTTAAACCATATTTACCATTGTTATCCAAATAGAAAGAGCTTTCATAGACACTATGTGATGGTCAAATTCATGTGTCAATTTGACTAGGTTATGGTGTCTAATTGTTTGTCAAGGGAAGCACTGGCCTAATGGTTACTATGAGGATATTTTGTAGATTTAAATCATCAGTAAGTTGATTGCATCTATGGCTGATTACATCTACAATCAACTAAGGAGTTTGCCTTCAACAATGAGAGACATCCCATCCAAACAGCTGAAGACCTTAAAAGGAGAACTGATCATCTCAACAGTCAGAAGGCATGGTTTCCATCTCTACTTCAGCCAGCCATCTTCTCCTGGTGAATTCATTGAAAACCATCAGAGTTCCCAGCTTGCATAATTCAGACTTTCCCATCCCATGGTCATGAAAGCCAATTTCTATAATAAATCTTATAATATTTACATTTTTCTATATCCTGTTGGTTCTGTTTCTCTGGAGAATCCTGACTAATACACATGGTAACTAGCATATTGTTTGATAACAAGTTGCTGATATTGGTAACAGTGTTCATCTCCAAAGAATTCACCCAAATCTAGAACGTCCCCTATAAATTTGTCCTTTCTCTCTCAAATCACTGGACATATTCTATTCTACCATCTAATTTTAGAGTCATAGATCTGGCATTCCTTTGATACCCTTATTGGATTTTCTATTAGAATGCATGGAAAGTTCTCAGATTGACCTGTTCATCCATGATTCCTACAAATTTAGAACATAAGTCTGGAGAAGGCCTTTTGGCAAACCAAACCTGAAAGATATCTTGAGGTCTGCATTTCATGTTACAGAAAAGGACTGATCTCTTTTTATACAGTTTTGTGACGTCTGCACTGTCTTTACACTGGATTAAATACTAAAGGTTTTGCATTTTTAAAAACAACAAATTGTTCAGAGTCTCCCAGGACCTCACCTGTTCCTGAAACATCAGTGTGCATTAAAATCAACTGGGAGTTAAAGAAGCAGGCACTTTCCCAGGCCTACCCCTCAGAATCCAATTGGGGTAGAGTCAAGGAGTATACATTTTTATAAGATCCCCAGGTGATGTGATGTTGATATAGGTGGTCCACGGGCCACACAGAGAAGCCATGCACACGGCTGTCTACCAGATAAAAACAAAGCACCTAGCACATTGCTGGCACATGGTTTGTGCCCAGGAAATAGCACCAGAAAAGCCATGCAACTGGTGCCACACCGACAAGTATCTGTGGGCAGAGAACTCTGATGCTCATTCAATCTATGCAGTCTTGGACTAAATTCTGTACTAGTGGTTCTTTCTCTCCAGATGATTCATTTACACAATTTAGTCTCATTAGGAACATAACTCTTTATCAGCAGTATGTAAGTAGGAAGTAAATTCGAATTCAAAAGAAGCAAGAGAAACAGCTAGGATTTGAAAAAGTCGCTTCTCCCAGATTCAGTACATCAACCTTGCCTTAGAAAATTGCTGATTTATTAGTTTCTGCTCTCTGATACTCAAAAAGCTAAAACAGTAACTTTCCCAATCCACTAGATGAGGTAGTCAGAAATCTATGGGACTTGAGTTTATGTGAAACCTGCCAGAGGTTTATTTTTCAATTAGAGATAAATTCTTCTCTACCTGATTCATTTATGATGCTTAATTTTCTGTTCTTTGAACCAGTGTTGCTGATTTGCATCAAATTACTAAAATAAAGGTTTAACCTTCCTAGCTTACTTTCGACAACTTTCACAACTTGTTCCCTAACTGTAACTTGCTTTGAGTTCTTTCTTTGACTCTCTTTCCCTGTAAATAGAAGTGGGTTTTTGAAGCACACATATGTTTTAACTTGAATCATGAATTAGTTTATTTGATTACAATTTTCAGGTTTATCTGATGACAATTCTCACAGGCATCTAGGTGATATTGATTGTGGGTGTGCATGAGGGAAGCAGGTTGTGGAAAATAAAAGGCATTCGGAACACTATCTTGCAGACCTATGTTTGGAAACCCTGAATACCATGTGAAAGGAGAATATAAATGGGAGAGATGGGGGAATCTGGAAGCCCAACTTCACTTAATCCACAAGAATTGGAACCTGCACTTGTCAACAAAGAGAGTCATCTATACCCCTGTATACCTTTTAGCATTCCAGGTACTAACACTGTCTTCAGCCATCTTTTACTAGTGGCTGCAATTAATTCCACCATGAGTTGGTGCCAGAATCTCTCTCCTGTGTCAATTAAGGATGGAGTCCACCACCAGGCCCCTAGTCCTTCTCTTTATGGTCACTACAGAGCAGAGACTATGTAGCTTTATTTTAAGATTAGAAACTATTTTGTCATGCTTTGATTGGTAAGATCATGAAAACAGAATAGCTACCATATTTGCTTGCCAAAGCTGACTTTTCTGCACTTGAGCTTGGACATGCCCAGCCTTAGTATTGCTGTCCTTTCAAAGCTCTTGGGGATTATCCTTCCTCCAGGAATGGCCCCACTCAAACTGCAAAGTCTTATCCTCCTGGTCATAGTTGGCTGGAACTGGGATCAACACTTGACCCAAACTGGACAATCAAATTAGTCTCCTATCCATTGCAGAATTTGAAATTGTGACTGAAAGACAGTCAGTCCCTGTGGGTGACATATTCTGAACTGTGGACTGACTTGACAAGAAAGCCAGTCTGCAGACAAAAAAAAGAATAAGATAACACAGAGAGAGAGGCAGAGATGAGGGACATAGACCTCTGATGCTTTTCTCATTCTTATTTTCCAGTTCTCTTCCTATGTCCCAGGTGCTTCTTGTGCGAACACATTTGTGAACAGGACCTTTTGAAGATATTATTTTCAGTAAAGGTATGGTGAAATTGAATCAGGGTGGGCCTTAATCTGTATTACTGGAGTCATTTTATAAGGAGATGAAAATTGGACCCAGTCAGCCGGAGAAGGCCACAGAGGAGCCAGAAGCTAGAAGTTAGCAGAAACTGGAAGAGCAGACAAAAGAAGAGACCACCCTGGGACAGGAGGCAGAGATACAAGCCAAGGAACTCCATGATGGCAGCAAGCCAGCACCAGAATACCACAGACTTCAGGGAGAAAGGATGGTATTGCCAACACCTTTATTTTGGACTTCTAGGCTCTGAAAGCAAGAGACAACAAATTCCTTTTGTTAAGCCAACTAATTTGTGGTATTCATCATAGGAGCCTTGGTAAACTAAGTCAGTTGCTTAATCAGATAACCTTAAAATATGGAGATTATTCAGGATTACCTGAGTCAGCCCATTGTAATCACAAGAGTCCTTAAATGTGGAAGAGGGAGGCAGAAGATTCAGTGTCAGTGTGATGCAATGTGAGAAAGACTTAACCAACCAATGCTGGCTTTGAAGATGGAAGGGGGATACAAACCAATGAATGCAGGCAGCCTCTAGAAGCAGGAAAAGGAGAACTGATTGTCTCATAGAGCCTCCAGAAACAGCCCTGCTGACACCTCAGTCTTAGCCCATTGATACCCATCTTTGGACTTCTGATCTCCACAACTGTAACATTTAAAAAATTATGTTGTTTTAAGCCATTAAGTTAGTGGCAATATGTTACAACAGTAATAGGAATATAATACATATAGTTAGGGAAAAGAGTGAGATCATAAAGATTAGAATAAAGGTAGTTTTTCAAGCTATACCAGTATACCTGTTACATTTGAAAACTTGTCTGAATCAAATATACTATTTTAAAAAAATAAAAGCACTGATTCTGCTGGGAGTGGCCACTAAGTAAAAAGTGTAGCAGGTGTTACATTCAGACATGAGTTTTGTTAAGGAAGCATTCTGTAAGAGGAGCTATTTGTCTGATTGGTCCACTCTGAGCATTAGAATTATAACAGCTGTCATTTGGAGTCCACAGAATGCTTAGGGCACTCTTTAACATATTTGGAGATGCTCTTAACTCAGGAGTTAAATATAATAAATGGAAAATGACTGAATTTATAGTTTGGAAAGAGAGTTTGAAGCATAATTTCTTACACAAGAAATAAAAATGACCACCAGTGAAGTTCTGTTAGTCAAAATCCAGTCAAGGAAAGAGACACCACTTTAAGACTGTCATACTGTGGGAATTTAATGCAAGGGATTTATTGCACAGGTGATAGAAGACCTGAAGTGACAAACAGGGCTGGAGAGAGCCAGACAGGGAGTTAGGTTCCTGGCAGGAGTTGGGACTAGAGAGGGAGAGACTGCTGGATGGGAGCGGGAATCACAGAGGAGATGCAACTACTGCTGGAGTTGCCCCTCAAAGCAAGAGAGAAAGAAAGAAATACTCTGGCATTTCCCCTCTTTCTGCCCTTCCATCTTTGGCAATACTAACCCTTTCCAGGAAGCCAGAGGACAACAGAGCTTGGAAAAATGTACTTCCCCATCATGGAGTGCAGAGGAAGGAAGGATCTGAGAGCAGATAGTCCAATGACTAGAACACCTTCCATTTTTTCCTAATTAAGACAGGCAAAACCTTTCATGGCTGTGGCTAAAATAGATGTCTCTATGGTCCTCTCCTCATTCTGCCCATCTTTTTCCTGCTGACCCCGTCCCACATTAGTCTGCACTGGCAAGATAATTCCTTTATATTAGGGGCTTTGATATAAACCCATTGGAAATTTCTCAAAATTCAGACTTTAAATATTGTCAAAGATGCTTGGATGCCCTACCCCACATTCCCTCACACCCTCCCTGAGTTCACCTGTAGCAGCAGACCATTTCTGTGCACACTGACAACTTCTAGTCTGAAGGACCCACACCTCTGCTTCTCTGTCTGACTTCCCCCACATCACAGGTTTGATGATGGTGCATCCCCCAAGGACTGGGAGTTAGCCCTCAATCAACAAAGGGCTGATGCTGGTGAATAAAATCTCTAGCTTGCTGGTCCTCAGATGGGGCAATTCTGAGGTGCATCTGCATTGCTCCTTACAGGGCCCCCAGCAATATTGAGCCCCAGCTGCCTACAGAGGTAATCCACCCAGTAAGGAGCCCTGTATTGTCTTTCCCCCATCTCTTTTACTTGCCTCACTCCTTCATTTACCCCTAAATCTGCATCTTAGAATCTGATTTTAGGGGAATACAGGCTAAGAAAAATGTAAAATCAAACATAAAATCTTTCTAAAATGTCAACTGCCTCTTTTACTGCTGGAACAGTTCCTCTGTTATTTCCAGAGTTTATAGTTGGTGGTATGGGGGAGGGAGACCAGGTAGGGAAATATTTATACCACAAATGGCATTTGGGAAGGGGAATGGTTTGGAGGATGAGAACACCTGGAGAAAAAAAAATGTTGCTTTACCTTATTATTTCAAAAGTCCCTTGATTCTGTGTCATTATTTGGGTATCACTACTAAACCCCTTCAATGGCTGCAATTCTGAATAACTTGTGTCACTATTAGGTAAGTCATTGTTTCCAATCCTGGCTTGCATCAAAAGCTCCTGGGAAGTTTTATCAAATAAAATACAATTCCTTAGGCTCCAATTTAGGTTTACAGAATCAGTCTGTGAGTGGGGCCACAGTGTGTATGTATGTGTATGTGTACAGGCATGTGTGTTTTAACCCTCAGGTGGTTCTTATGCACGCCCAGTTTGGGAACTGCACAAAAGTTTGGTGTAATGTTCTCATCTCTGTACCCTAATTGGGAGGAGGATTACAAATACAGGGTGGAGAGTCAGAAAGATAGTGTGAGAATGGAGGCTTATAATATGCAGTAATCAAAACATTAGAATTTTACTGCTACATAATGAAGATGATTTTATGATAATGTCAAAAAGCCTTGTATCCAGGATGGTAGAGCTATCTCTCAGATTAGTCCTTCTCTATTACAGTTTTTCATTTGAATGGTAAGAGCAAAAGCCACTTTGATGATAATGTATTATCCTTGAATATCTTTTATGTAAATGTAACCTTTAGGTGAGGAAGGAGGAGAGACAATATAATTAGTGAATCAAATGTAGATAATCAGTACCTTGTGTAGTATTGGCATATAATTATAAGGCAGAGAGTCTAGTAAGTTGATATTTGGGCAAAGAAATAAGGAAAAACACCTGCAACTCATTCTGCAAGGTTAAAATAGGGTTCCTTTGAGTCTATTTTCAAAGCAACATTAAACAGCAGATACTAAACCAACCAAAAAATTTTTGTGAAACTATGAATCTAGAAAACAGGTGCAAAAAAACCTCTTCTCACTTGGTATCTATTTCATGAAATAATTAAAAATGAATTTTTGCAACACTTCAGTGTCCTTTGAAGAATATACTACACTTTCTAAAGCCATAAAGCACTTTTACAGTTTTATGTCGATTTCCATCAGTCCCACCACACTCAACAATATCTAGACAAAGTGATATGGTGGAAGCAGTTTGTTTCTAGGAGTCTTCTGTCTTTTCCTTTGTAGAACTTCTCTCAGTCATGTGACCCATAAGATCCATCTCACACTGCAGTGCCTAGGACATAATTATTGAGTAAATGAGTGAGTGAGTCAGTGAGTTAATGAATGGAATGCATGCATGATGCATAGAGCCCCAGACACATATTCGAAGCCCCACCATCAAGCCCTCATATTAAACAATATAGTTGCTAAATATATATTGAAAATCAACACTCTGAGCTATACTGGGGCTATGAAACAAACAATAATGAATAAGAACAGTTCTCTATCTTCCATGTGGTTACAATTGAGAAGAAACATGTTGACAAAAAAATCAATGCAAAACAGAATATAATAAATATATTATGTAGGAGGAATGATTAAAGTACAATGGAGAGAAATTGTGGATCCTGTCATGAAAAATAGAGATATTATCAACTGGTAACTAAGGAATGCTAGGAAATCAACCAGAAACCAATAAGAGAATTTCTAAGCAGAAGCACTAGAAGTTAGCAGTCTGAATTCTGGGCATTCTGAGAATGAGGTTGGTAGACAAGGATGGAAAGTCTACCTGGGGCCTGGCTCAGCAGGAAGATAAACATTTGAGAGTCTCCAGGGCAGAAAAGGCAAGAAACTTCAAATTTTGTGCAAGCACCAACAGATTAGTAGTGTTGGCTCCAAGCATGCTTTGAGAAGAATTGTTGGGCCAACTCTGATTGGCTGGGAAAAGGAAAACAGGCAGCCACACAGGAGCCACAGATTTACTGCTCCTGTGTCCCAGAGGCTGATATCTGTGTCCAGGCTCAACAAAGAGTAAAGTGTAGCCAGGACCAAGCAAATATAAATGCAAAGCATAGCCAGAAGCAAGAAAATGGGGAAACTGGAGGATGGGAAAGAACCTGTATACATAAAGTGTTTGATAAAGCAAAATGATGACAACAAGCTTATCAGCAGGGGCAACCAATCAACATATAAGGAAGTTTCACTTCAACATGCCTTATATTAAGCTTTTAGGCTCCCTGGAAAAATTAATGCACTGGCTGTCCTTGACCAATTGAATTAAATAAAATATTAAGATTGAATTAAATAAAGTTAATGTACTTAAGAAAGGATGACTGTCCTTATATGTACATGTTTATTTTAACATGTGTTTTTCAATTTATCCCTTCGTTTATGAGCATTTAGCCAGTTCTGAACTTTCCTTAATTTATATCAAATTTCCAGTTTCTACAAAAGAGACAAGGGTCAAGTGAATATTTAATAAAACAGTTAATAATGGGGAAAGACAAAACCAGGGGCCTCTGGGAAGTTGAATCAACCTCTGAATGATTGAATGATTAAGAACTATTTGGTTAGTTTGTACCTTTCTAAATATTGATGATAATAGATGTGCTTTAAAGGAAAAATTTTAGTTATTATCATTTAAATGATGATTTACACATGCAATTCTACCAAATATTCTTTCTTTAGCAGGCCAATATTAATATTACTTGATGGAACCCTCAGGTATAAAATACTCCATGTGCTTTTTTTAAAAATCTGAAGTCAGTAAAATTTTCTTCTGATTAATTCTTTCTGATTGATGAGCTAATACCTTCACAATTTCCCTTGTGTAAACCATATAAAATAAATCCACTAGCATTTTTAAAATCCATATATTTTATAACTCATCCCATATCTGCCTCTCTGTTGCCTTACCAGCGAGGCAAGGCAAATGTGATTAATACAATGAATTGGTTTAGAAAAAGATAAGACCCAAGAATTATATGCTATTACTTTAAGTAATTCTATGAATCTTTAATGAGCTGATGTATTAAGAACTCTATAGTCCTTACAGGAAAAACAGAAATGGGTTATTAAAAATATTGTGTTATAAAAACAACCTAAGAATAATGAAACCATAGCTACCATTTGTAATGCAGACTATATTAGTTTCAAATTTCATTAAATCACACCCTAATGTAACTGCTGAAAACTAAAGACCAGTAGAGAGAAAAGCTGGGGATGCTATTTTACTGTAATACTTTCCCTCCATATTATGATCCAGTAATTGGGATCAGCCTCCAAAGCTTACAGTACCAACTACATCCTCAGCCCCTACCACACATCCAGCAAGGGAGAAAGGGCAATAAAGCTCTAAACTAAAGAGAGAAAACTGCACCCAGAATAAATACATCTAGTAGGCCAGATGTCAAGACACCAATAAAAAATTATATCCATACCAAGAAACAGAAAGATATGGCCCAGATAAAGGAATAACGTAAGCCTCGAGATGACATAAAGGAGTTGAGACCACTAATTGTAGATGTTCAAACAAATCTCCTTAATAAATTCAATGATATGGCTACAGAGATTAGGATATTAAGAAGACACTGAGTGAGCACAAAAAAGAATTTGAAAGCATACATAGAAAAATAGCAAATCTTATAGGAATGAAAGGCACAATAAATGAAATTAAAAATATGCTGGAGGCATATAATAGCAGATTTGAGCAGGCAGAAGAAAAGACGAGTGAGCTTGAAGACATGGTCTCCAAAAGCAAACATAAAAAAAGAACAGATAAAGAAAAGAATGGGGAAAAAATGAACAGGGTCTCAGGGAACTAAATGATGGCGAGAGACATGCAGACATATGTGTCATGGGTGCCCCAGAAGGAGAATAGAAGCAAAAAGAGGCAGAAGGAATAGTTGAAGAAATAATGGTTGAAAATTTCCCAACCTTATTGAAGGACATATATATCTGTGTCCAAGAAGCACAAGATACTCCCATCCAAATAAATCTGAATAGACCAACTCTGAAACATGTATTAATCAGAATGTCAAATGCCAAAGACAAAGAAGGAATTCTAAGAGCAGCAAGAGAAAAGTGATTCATCACATACAAGAGATGCCCAATAAGATTAAGAGCTCATTGCTCATCAGGAACCATGGAGTCAGGAAGGCATGATATAGTTAAGATACTGCAAGAGAAAAAATGCCAGTGAAGAATCTTATATCTGGCAAGATTGTCTTTCAAAATTGTGGGTGAGTTTAGAATATTCACAGATAAACAGAAACTGAGAGAGTTTGTAACCAAGAGGCTGGGTTTGCAGGAAATACTAAAGGGTGTGCCACAGTCTGAAAAGAAAAGACAGGAGAGAAAGGCTTGGAAGAGAGTCTAGAAATGAAGCTTATATCAATAAAAGTAACTAAAAGTGTAAAAGAATGGTGAAAATAAAGCCCAGCGGTCAAAATGGGTGACATAAGAACTGCCTTTACATTAATAGCATTGAATGTTAATGGATTAAATTCTCCAAACAAAAAACATGGACTGGCAGAATGGATAAGAAAATATGAGCCATCTATATGCTGTCTATAAAAGGCTCACCTTAGACCCAAGGATACCAATAGATTGAAAGTGAAATGATGAAGGAAGATATTCCATGTGTGCAGTAACAACAACAAAAAAAAACCTGGAGTAACTGTACTTATATTGGATGAAATAGACTTTAAAAGTAAAACTCTTATTAGAGAGAAGGAGGGACATTATATATTAATAAAGGGGGGCAATCTACAAGAAGAAATAACTATACTAAATATTTATGCCCCTAACCTGAGTGCCTCAAATTACATGAGGCAAACACTGGAAAAACTGAAAGGAGAAATAGATGTCTAATATTTGGAGACTTCAATACATCACTGTCAGCAGTGAATAGAAAATCTGGGAAGAGGGTCAATAAAGAAACATAAAACTTGAATAATATGATAAATGGACTAAACCTAGTAGACATATACAGAACATTGCACCGCAAAACAGCAGGGTATACATTCTTTTCAAGTGCTCATGGATCTTCCTCCAGGATAGACCATATGTTGGGTCACAAAGCAGATCTCAATAAATTCAACAAGATCGAACTTATACAAAGCACTTTCTCTGAACATAATGGAATAAAGCTGGAAATCAATAACAGGCAGAAAAAGGAAAAATTCACAAATATATGGAGATTAAAAAATACACTCTTAAATAATCAGTGGGTCAAAAAAGAAATTGCAAGAGAAATCAATAAATATCTCGAGATGAATGAAAATGAAAACACAACATATCAGAACCTATGGGATGCAGCAAAGGGAATGCTCAAAGGGAAATTTATAGCCCTCAATGTTTACATTAAAAAAGAAGAAAGAACTAAAATCAATGACCTAACTACACCTGGAGAGCCCAGAAAAAGAACAGCAATCTCTTCCCAAAGCAAGCACAAGGAATAAAATAACAAAGATCAGAGCAGAAATAAATGAAATTGAGAACAAAAAACAATAGAGAGAATTAACAAAACCAAAAGTTGGTTCTTTGAGATTAACAAAATCAACAAACCCTTAGCTAGACTGACAAAAAAAAGAACGAGAGAAGATGCAAATAAATAAAATCAAAATTGAAAATGGGGACATTACTACTAACCCCACAGAAATAAGAGATCTTAAGAGGACACTATGAGTAACTGTATGCCAAAAAACTTGACAATGTATATGAAATGAAAAAAATCTTAGGAATGTATGAACAACCTACACTGACCCTAGAAGAATTAGAAGACCTCAACAAACGAATCACAAGTAAAGAGATTGAATCGGTCATCAAACAACTCCCAAAATGAAAAGTCTAGGATCCATATGATTTCACAGGTCAGTTCTACCAAGCATTCAAAGAAGATTTAATACCATTCTTATTCAAACTCTTCCAAAGAATTGAACAAGAAGGAACACTACCAAACTCATTCCATGAAGCCAATACCCCCCTAATACCAAAGCCAGTTAAAGATATTATAAAAAAAGAAAATTACAGACCCATTTCTCTAATGAATATAGATGCAAAAATCCTCAAGAAAATACTTGCTTATCAAAGCCAACAACATTAAAAGAATTATTCATATGATCAAGTGGGTTTTATACCAGGCATGCAAGGGTGGTTCAACACAAGAAAATCAATTAGTGTAATAAACCACATTAATAAATCAAAGAAAGGGAAGCAGATGTGACTCAAGCAGTTGGGCACCCACTTACCACACAGGAGGTCCCGGGTTTGGTTCCCAGTGCCTCCTAAAGTAGACGAGCAAGACAGCGAGCTGATGTGATGAGGTGACACAACAAGATGACACAAGAAGATGAGGCAACAAGGAGACACAACAAGGGAACACAACGAGAGACACAACAAGCAGGGAGCAGATGTGGCTCAAGCAATTGGGTGCTTCCCTCCCACATGGGATGTCCCAGGTTCAGTTCTTGGTGCCTCCTAAAAAAAGAAGATGAGTAGACACAGAAAGCACACAGAGAGCAGACAGCGATTGCAAAACAATGAGGGGGGTGAGAAATAAATAAAATAAATCTTTTTTTAAAATCAAAGAAGAAAAATCACATGATCTTACTGATTGACATAGAAAAGGCATTTGACAAAATATAGTATCCTTTCTTAATAAAAAATACTACAAAAGATAAGAATTGAAGGAAACTTTCCCAACACGATAAAGGCCATATATGAAAAACCCACAACTAACATTGTACTCAATGTTGAAAGACTGCAAGTTTTCCCACTGACATCAGGAACAAGACATGGATGCCCACTATCATCACTGTTGTTCAATATAGTGCTAGAAGTTCTAGCTAGAGTAATCAGGCAAGAAAAAGAAATTAAAGGCATCCAAATTGGAAAGGAGGAAGTAAAACTTGCTCTTCACAGGTGGTATGATTCTATACCTAGAAAGTCCCAAAAAATCTGCAAGAGATAATAAATTATTTCACAGAGTGGCAGAATACAAGATTAATACACAAAAATCAGTAGTGTTTCTATGCATTAGTAATACACAACCTGAGGAGGAAGTCAGGAAAAAAATTCCATTTACAATAGTGACTGAAAAAAAATCAAATATTTAGTAATAAACTTAACCAAGGATGCAAAGCACTTGTATTCAGAAAACTACAATACATTGCTAAAAGAAATTTAAAAATACCTAAATAAATGGAAGAATATTCTGTGTTCATGGATTGGAAAACTAAATATCATTAAGATGTCAATTCTACCCAAACTGATATACAGAGTCAATGCAATCCTAATAAAAATCCCACCAGCATTTTTTAAAGAAATGGAAAACACAATTATCAAATTTATTTGAAAGGGTAAGGGGTCCTGAATAGCCAGAAACAGCTTAAAAGGTTATCGGAGGACTCTTGCTTCTGGACTTTAAACCATATTACCTAGCTACAGTGGTAAAAACAGCATGGTACTGGCATAAGACAGACACGTAGACCAATGGAACAGAATTGATGGTTCAGAACCTGTCCGTCACATCTATGGTCAAGTGACTTTTGACAGGGCTGTCAAACCCACCCAGCTAGGACAGAACAGTTTATTCAACAAATGGTGCTGGGAAAACTGGATATCCATAGCCAAAAGAAAGAAAGAGGACCCTTATCTCACACCTGACACAAAAAATTAACTCAAAATGGATCAAAGAACTAACTTTAAATTCTACAACAATAAAGCTCCTAGAAGAAAATGTAGAGAAACATCTTCAAGACCTGGTGGTAGGTGGTAGATTCTTAAACCTTACACCAAAAGCACAAGCAATGAAAGAAAACATGGATAAATGGGACCTCCTCAAACATAAACACTTTTGCGATTCAAAGGACTTCGTCAAGAAAGTGAAAAGGCAACGCACTCAATGGGAGAAAATATTTGGAAACCACAAATCTGATAAGTGTTTGATTTCCATTCTATATAAAGAGTTCATACAACTCAACAATAAAAGAGCAAGGAATCCAATTTAAAAATGGGCAAAAGACTTAAGTAGACATTTCTCTAAAGAGGAAATAAAAATGGCCAAAAAGCACATGAAAAAATATTCCATATCACTAGCTATGAGGGAAATGCAAATCAAAACAACAATGAGATATCATCTCACACCGCATAGAATGGCCATGATTTAAAAAACAGAAAACAATAAGTGCTGGAGAGGATGTGGAGAAATATGAACACTCCTTCACTATTGGTGGGAATGTAAAACAGTGCAGCCTCTGGGGAAAATGGTTTGGCAGTTCCTCAGGAAGCTAACTATAGAACTGTCATGCAATCCAGCAATTCCTCTGCTAAGAATATATCCACAAGAACTGAAAACTGTGATGTGAATAGACATTTGCACACACAAAGTTCATAGAGGCGTTATTCACAGTTACCAAAAGATGAAACAACCCAAGTGTCCACCAAACAATGAATGAATAAACAAAATGTGGTGTATACATATGATGGAATACTATGCTGCTGTAAGAAGAAATGAAAATTGGGACACATATGATAATATAGATGAAACTTGAAGACATTATGTTAAGACAGTGAAATAAGCCAGACACAAAAGGACAAATATTGCATCGTCTCACTAATATGAAGTAAATACAAAGAATAAATGCATGGATTTAAAATGTAGAGTATAGGTTATTAGGAGATAGGAGGGCTGAGAAAGTGTGCTCATGCTTAACGTATGTAGACGTTTTAATTAACTTGACTGTAAAAATGTGGAAATGGATAGAGTTGATGGTAACACATTCACCAGGGACTAATTTAGGAATAGACATGTGACACAATCCAGTCAACAATTTGTGAGAGGAAACCTGCCGAGGGGATACTGGGAAGAATTTTCTCACTCCTATAAAGGGACACGCTCCTCTAGCCTTACAACAGGGTTGTGCAAGGATGAAAAGCATGGAAATACTGCAACTTTCTTAGGAGTCCAAGGGAGCTGGCCTAAGAGTCAGTGGAGCAGAAGGATGACATTGGTCATGACTGGTCTTGATGGCACTGTTGAGCCCTAGAACTGCCAGTCTTGGCTTTCTTGTTATATGAAGTAATGAATCATTATTATTTAAGCCAGTTCTTCTTAAACTATAATGTGCAGAAAATCACAAGGAGATCTTGTTAAAGCACAGATTCTGATTTAGTAGGTCTGGAGAGGTGCCTGAGATTCTTCTTTTCTAGGAAGCCTCTGGGTGATGCCAATGTGGCTGAACTACAGACCACACTTTGAGCAGCAAAGGACTAAGCCTCTCTTAATTGAATTTTCCATTCTGTGCATCTGAAAGCATATAACTAATGACTTCTGTTAGGATGCTTTTGGTTGTGGAAAGGATTTAGAGTTGAGGGTGGGGAGAGACAAAAAGAAAATTGACTGATGGTTTTTTTTTATGCACCTATAAAGTCTAGGCAGCCATATTTTTTCTTAGAGAGGAAGTAGACAGAGATACAGAAACAAGAGACAGGAAAAGAGCACTGGCCTGGGGATGAAGGTTTTCTAGTTTCCAGTTCTACTTTTTCCTGAAGTCCACCAGCATTCCCGTGCTTAGCCAGACCCCTTTTGCTTAAACTAGCTGATTTCTGTAACTTGTCCCTAAATGATCATGATTGCAGTGCAAAATCAATAGGGTCATGTGACTATGGTTTTATTTTTCAAATTGGAAGCTCTCCTTGAATGCATGTGCCATGTTTTTACCTCTGCATGCTCCACAGTATCTACTGTAGTACCCAGGGCTTTACATTTACATTATGTGTGTATGTATCTATTTATTTATTCATTCATTATTTATATATTTATTCATTCCTTCCCCAGGACCTAACATAGTGTCTGACAGACAGTAAAACAATAAATTCTAACTTAGTGAATAAAAAGATGAACACGTATACTAGAGTCTCACATGGGCTATGTATGTTGTTCAAGTCTTATTCCATATTAATCTCCTTCAAATAAATTTTTTTCATTATATTTGTTAATACTGAGTTCCTTTATGCATATGGCTATGATGGTGATGAAGCAAAATGTATGATCCCTTAAAGCCCTAAAGCTTGAGGAAATGTTTCCTCAGCAGAGAGGTTGTTCACCAGTCATATGAAATGGTACCGCAACACATCACTTTTTTATAATAGTCTTATTGAGATATAATTCATATACCATACAATTCACCCATTTAAAGTGTATAATTTGGTGGTTTTTAGTATATTCATTAAGTTATGCAACCATCACCACAATCAATTTTAGGATATTTTCATCACCCCGAGAAGAAACTCCATACACTTTAGCAGTCACTTCCAATTTTCTCCTCAACTATTCCGCCCAACCCAACTCTCCTGTCCAACCTTAGGGTAACCAATAACCACTGGGGCCCATCACCTTATCATTAGCAAGGGGGTGGAATAATTAACAGTTTAAAAGGTAATCACAGGAGGCAGAGCCTGCTCTCTCTGCCTAGAGGGGCCCTTACCAAGTCTTGGTGTATATTTCCATCTTTCTCTCTCATTTGTCAGCAACCTCTGTTCTTTCCCCCATTTCCCAAATAAATTCTTTTTACTAGCTTAACTAAACTGGCGTGTTCATAAATCCTTTTATGCATCATAGCCAAGAACCTAGAGGAATCCAATGCTTCTCCATCTTCAGATGTTTGGTTCCTTTCCCTTCCTTTCACTTTGTTCACCTGAATACAGACACTCCCAATCCCCCCACCTTCATTTTACTGTCTATCTTAACATGACTTACTATTCCAGAATACTCTTGCCCAAGCAAATAACCTGAATGTTCATTGCAGGAACTTTCCCAAAGACCTATCAACTCTTCAATAAGAAACATGAACAGTTTATGTCCTAAGACTCTTCCTTGCTTGGAAATCTTTGCCATCCATCCTAAACCCTTAGATCATGATCCTTATCCAATCCTAATCAAGGCCTATGGGGAAGTGGCTGGTTTCATGCTTCTGCACATTTAGGGCTTTCTGAGCAATTTTTCCTGAAATTGTTATTAAAGGAAAAGCTTTGGATATTAAAGGACAATTAGATAGCTAGAGAACTCTGGAAAGATTTACCTCCCTAGACGCATGTATTGTTTTTCAAAGGAGAATAAAACTGAGAACTGGGGAGACATTCCAGGGTTGTAAACACTGAGACACCAGTCTTATATGCCCCCTAGAGACATTTATTTACATTCCAAAGGTTAAGAACCCAGGGATCTTCCTGTTCTCTTCTCAAGGAGAATTTGTTTACCTTAGAGAGACACAGTCTCTCTCCCTCTCTCAGAAGGGGAGCTGGCTACCAAGGGAACTGTCCTATGTAAAGTGACAGATGGGTAATTTCGGGGTTCTCCTCCTGTGGTGCCAAAAGTTTCCTTTGTACTCTCTAGACTAACCAGCTGGCTCGTTCACTCCAGGAGAGGGAAGAATTAAGGCATAGTTACTGCTGTAATAATAATCTGCCTTGATCAGAAACCTCTCGTTTGCATTTAGAATAATATAAATAAGAATGTTAAAAACATAACAACATTCCCTCCTCTCATTGAAAGACTTGCCAAACTTCAAATTCTCGATGGTTCCAACATTCCCTTCCTCCTCTGAGCCACTACCACAGTCTTGCCAATTTCGTGTGCTCCCTTACCACACTAAGCAATAAACTCACCTTTATCTTATCAACAGGTGTGTTGGATATCGACACTGCCAATGTTTATTGAGCACATACTAAATGCAAGGAACTGTTCTAGGCACTTGGGATTACAACAGTAAGTTAAACTAATAATAAGCCTTGGCTGGGTGAGTTTACAATTCTAGTGGCCTGAGACAGACAATAAACATAAGTAGGTAAGTCAATTATATAGATTCTTAGAAGATGATAAAGTGGTATGGAAAGAAAGAAAAAGTAGAATGGGTAAGGGGGATCAGGAGTACCAGAGGAGGGTTAGGTAAACTGTACGTTCAGATAGTGTGGACTTTTAGCAAAGGCTTGAATGAAGTGAGGGACTGAGCCAGGTGGACATCTGGGAGGAGAGCCTTCAGGCTGAGGGAACAGTGAAAGTCAATGCCCTAAGGCAGGAGAATGTATTAGTCCCCTGACTTCACAAAGTATTCATGAAATTCTTGAGTCGTTCCAAAATGCTTCCCCTAAATCTACCTTGAAAGAGATTTGTCTATTTCAATATCCACATTGTATTTGCAACTCATTCCCCATTGGAAATGCTGTACTACAGCATTTAGTATGCAATAAATGGGAGTTAATAAATTATAGTTGACATTTCCAGAAGTTTTTTTTAACAGGATTTAACTTCAGGGTACTTAGGAAACTAAATATTTTATAAGATTTGCAGCAAGAAAATGCCACTATGAAGGCCAAAGTCTTAATGACAAAAAAAAAAGATATTGAAATGTCTGCCTTTCTAAGCCCTTTTCAACACACTAAACAGATTCAGATCTCAGCCTATAAGACACAACAGAAGAAGGCTGTTGATAGTTTAAAATGTCTGTGCTTCGGTAGTTGTTATTTTATTAAATTAATAAAACTAAAATTCATACAGTAAATAGGTAGAGAGCCTCTATTATGCCCAAGGCCTATGCTGGGCTATAAATAGGTCTTGCTCTCAGGTAATTCACAGTCTGACAAGAACAGCATGCAGATAAATAATTGCAATAGAAATGGTAAGGAACAACAGAGGGACAGTTCATTAGGGTATTGATGCAGCTCACAAAGGAAGGAGCTTTGGAGCTTGGATTTGGAAGATAACAATAGCAAACAAAGTACCGGCTATGCATCAGGCACTGTGCTTTGTAACTAGGAGTCACTTAATCTTAACGCCCTGACAAGAGATAGATATTGGTTTGGTTTTGTTTTTTTTTTATCTTACCTGTAGGTGAGAAAACTGATGCAAAATAGGTTAAGGAACTCGCTCAAGGTTAATACAGATAATAAGTGACCTGACCAGGAATAGAACCCAGGCAGTCTCCTACCCAAACTTGGGCTCCTAATCCCCATGTTTTTCTCTAATAAGCAGAAGCTTCTCTGCCCAGACAGAGAAAAAGAGAAGGACATCTAGGGATCAGAGGGGTATTTGTAAAGTGTTGGGGATTGGGAAGGGTGTGCCAGCAAGGAGGTGTGGCAGTTAAACCCATAGACATCTATGCGGCTTGCTTTAACTCAAGCTGGAGAATGCTGCTGCCAAGCATACCTGGCGAAACTGGAGTGGTGGCTGAAGCAAAATAAAACAATCAAACGATAAGCTGCCATCTCACAAAAGTATGAACGAAAGTACCTAAAATTTCTACTATCAGGATAATTTCTTTGGCTATTTCTCTAAAACCATTCCCCACCAAAGAAGCCCCCAAAGAGGGAGGCACAGATTGTTATTTACTTGGAAATAAGGAAGAAGAAAACTTTTAGAACAAAAGCTGCAGCTGGAGGAAGCCAACCTGGGGGGGGGGGGCAGGGGGGATTGCTTTGAAAGGAAAATTCTACTTCTTTTCTACCCTGTCTACCCCATGTATCTCCCAACAGGGAAAGAGCACAGGCAGGGCTAACTGGGGTAATGATTCCTCACATACCGTATCTAGATGCCTGCAACAGCCCTCTGGGTGCCTCCCATTTGTACCCCGTTTCTGGAGTTTGAATAATCTTCCTAATATACAATCTCACTCCCTTCCTTAAAACCCTCAGTGACTCCGCATTGCCTTCGTGCAGTACATCACTCCATTCCTCTACCATCACACCTTCACTTAGACCTCTAATTCATATCCTGAGCTTCCACTACTGTGAGCTACAGTGCTGAATGCAACCTGCATTGCTCATTGGGCCTTTGACAGATAGCATTTCCTCATCCTTCAAGCTACCCCACATGGCTGTAGCCCCTTTTGGCTTCCATTTACTTAGCATTCTACCTCCATTGGGAAACTTTACCTACATCAGGAGTCCTTAGCCCTAAGCCTGGGGAACTTGTAAAAACCACCAGTGCTTGGGACCACTCCCAAAGATCCAGACCAGTTGATCTAGGATGAGTCCTGGACAGGGGTATTTTGAGTTCCTGCAAGGCTGGAACCCTGGTATCCATGCTCAGCATGTGCCTGGCACAAATAGGACTTCAATCAGCAGTCATTTATTGTTGAGTGATTAAGACAAGCAGAGTTCAAACTGCTCTGGGAGTCAGGTACTATTATCCCATTTTGCAGTTGAAGAAATCAAGGCACAAGAAAATTCAGTGGTTTGCTCAAGGTTATAGAGAATGGCAGATCCAGGGCTTGAATTAAATTCTTCTGATTCCAAGTCCAGGGCTCAACCCCCTATACCACATTGCCTGCAGCTGAGAAGGAAGGCAGCACCCAGCAACGTGCTCACCGCAGAAATGAAAATGACCCCTTTTAGTTATTTCAGTGCCATGTGCACTGGGCCTCTGCAACCATTTTTGAATTTTGAATCTTCCCCTCACAATTCATTCTTCCTTAAAACTTTTCCCATCCTCTTGTTTTCAATGAATTATGAGCTATTACTTATATATTACCCAGCTACCTTTATTGGGCAGAAAATGAACTGCTTGCCAAAGTAATTACCCTTTTTATAGACTTAGAACAAATGCCCGCTCACAGCCCATTCCTTTCTAAATGGCTGCTGCACTAGGTCTTTGCTATCTTGTTTGAACTGTCATTTCTCTGCTTGTATGGGTCTACTCAGTTATTTTCCCAGTCCACTCTAGAAGCCAGACCAATTTACCCAGAAAGCTGGCTTCTTCCTGCAACAGACTGAGCATTTTAAACAAAAGGTTCTTTATTTCCTAAGAGTGAAGAGGTGCCTTAGACTATGCAGGCTTCTCTGGGCACACAGGCTCAAATCCTTCTTGGCACAGATGATATTTTTTAGGTGTGTAGTGCAATCGCCCAGCCAGGTAGAAGGAGGGGAAGTCTTGCCACTTACCTGGTTTAGAGAAGGAAGCATCTGGGCATTTATGCCAAAAGAAAAATAACTACTGCTAACAAGTAGTTATTACTTTGACTTACTGTTTAATAATACTACTTGAGATTAATATTTAGTTGTGCATATAAATGTATGCACACATAGCAACATATTGCTCTTTCAGTGATCATTCGTAAAGTTTCTAATATGAACTGAGCACTGGTGAATGATGCTGTCACTTGTTATTTCATTCACACATCTGCTTGCTACTTCAATTTTTATTGAGTATTCTCTTAGAAATCTAAAACCCAACAAACACCAAATGTAATTTGTAAAGGTGATATTAAATATTTCAAAGAGTGAGGCTAAAGAAATCCAATAAAATTGCAACTTTAATACAGATCAAATTTCAGTCATCTCAATTAGTAAGAGAAAAGATTTAAAATAAAAATGCATTAGGCCTTTTGTATTAGTCAGCCAAAGGGCGGCTGATACAAAATACCAGAAATCTGTTGGCTTTTATAAAGGGTATTTATTTGGGATAGAAGCTTACAGTTACCGGGCCATAAAGCGTAAGTTTCTTCCCTCACCAAAGTCCATTGCCACATGTTGGGGCAAGATGGCTGCCAATGTCTGCCAAGAGTTCAGGCTTCTTGAACTCTTGGCTTGCCTCTCTCCAGGCTTCAGGGCTTGCCTCTCTCCAGGCTTAGGCTTGTGTCTCTCCACAAGGCCAGCTGTAGACTATCAGGCAAATGGCTCGTCTCTTTTCCCTGGGCCTTCTCTCCTTCCTCAAGACCAAGCTCCTCTGTGTGCTTGTTTCCCCAGGCTCCAGCATTGAAACTCAGCATCAGAACTCCAACTCAAAAACTCCAACTCTGTCCTTTGACATGTCTTTTATCTTTGATTCCCCACCCACCAAGGGGTGGGGCTCAATGCCTTACTGACGTGGCCCAATCAAAGCCCTAATCATAACTTAATCATGCCCAGATGAACAGACCAGTTTACAAGCATAATCCAATATCTATTTTTGGAATTCATAACTATATCAAATTGCCAAACTGCTACACCTTTACTCAGCATTACCTCAATTCTGCTACCTGACCATAGCCTCAGAAATTGCTGGGTCTGGCCTCTCAAGTCTTCTTTACCATGGTATAAGAAAGACTTTGAACTCAGCTCCAGAGTTCGCGTAAAAATTAACTAGTAAATGGACTTTAGAAGTCTTAATATGCCTTTTATCCTATATTGTGGTGACTTTTAAGCTTTAATCAGGGTTAAGGGTTATGCCACAGCAACTGTGAGATTTCGTGGGCATCACTGAGCCCCTCCTTGGCCTCGGTTTCCTTGTTGGTGAAATGTGGAGTCTGTGAAGCAACAGTGAGAAAAAAGGAAGGATGAATTAATATGTGGGAGTGAAAACGAAGTTGCAGATCATATGAAAGATTTCGTAGTTGAGTTCTGGAGCTACAGCCTAGGAAAGGTAGAGGGTATGTCCCTCTAAAGCAGAGATTTTTTAACACTTTTTTTTTCCCACATACCCCTTTGCCAGTCAGGTGGAAACCACAGACCTCTTACTAAGTCCACACTCTACTGCGTATTATTTAATAAATATATCACACCCACACCAACTCATCCCCACAAGAATAATGTGTTTTTTGAATTTCAGTTCAAGCTCATGGACTCCTGGTTAAGAACCCCTGCTCTAGGTCCAATCCACACCTGGGTGTCTGATCTTACCTACCCCTCAGAGTAGGGGAAGAGGGGAAGTTGGTGAAAGGAGGGGGAGAGAATGCAAGAGAAGATGGAACAAAGAAAGTGGGGGAGAGAGAAAATGAATGAATGAGTGAATGAATGAATGACTTGAGCAGGTCAATGAGCAAAGGCAGTGAGTCAGCTGTCATCAAGCCTGATGTTGAGTGTGACCCTGGGCAGAGGCCAGAGCTGGCTGAATCCCTAAAGCCTCTAGCCTTTCAAAGTCTTCTAGCCCCTTCACGTGAGAAAGAAAGTGGAGCCGCCCGCCTTGGCTCAGCTGCCCCACTGACCTTTGGAAGCTGGAGATGTCCCAGTTAATCCTCAACACTGCAATTTTCTCATGGTTGCTGTTTTTCTTGAGGGCTTTTTAATTCCAGAAAAATTGAGTTTGAATCATAGTACATTTGACAGAAGGGAACTTCAAACTTATTCAATTCCACCCTTTAACTTTATGAATGAAGAAAGCAAGGACTAGATTTTATTGCAGCAGATGTGGAATAATGCTTTAAAGTATCTGTGGACTTCATAAACATGAACATTTAGTAGTAATGACACACTTTGTAGAAAACCTCCAGTGAAAGATGATCAATTGACAGCTCTGCTCTTTCACAGCTGCTTCTATTCTTAATTTCCCCAAATAGATTGTAAATGTATCAATAACAGAGATTCTAACATGCTTCTACTTAGTTTTGCATCAAACACAAATCTCTGGACATGTGCACTTGCTCATAAACATGTGCACATCCTAGCTATACATATACACACACACACATGAACCCACATTCATGCACACAGGTATATGCAGACAGTGTGCACACACATATCCAGACATACAATGCACATGCACGTGTACAGGAATGCACACAAGCTATGTCCAGACATACATGCAAATGCACACGTGTGCATTTAGGCACATACCACAAATGTGTACATATACAGACACACACACACTTATATATATATATATATATATATACCCACCCAGGTCTCTAATGTGCATGCACATATATGCACACATTCTCTTAATTCAGTTTTCTCCACCATAGGCACTTGGCCAGTCCATAAGTGTTTCATGACTGACAAGGCCAGGAATGATTTCACTGGAAAAAAAATTGTCATTTGAAATCTGTATCAACATGTCATTAAGAAAAAACTTTACACACATTCTTCTCAAGTACCTCAACCAAGGACTAAAGAATTATAGTAGGTTTTGAAGGAAAGTCAACTTTGTAAGGAAATAAGGCAGTCCAGATACACTGTTCTTTACCATATAACAGTATCTGTGGGAGATTTGAGCACTTTTTTCAGGTGAACATTGGGCACCTGTTCTGAGAGGAGAGACGTTTGCTTCCTGCAGTTAAGAGACATACCAGAAAATAATAATTATAATAACAAAAACAAACATCAACTGGTATTCCATCTGTCTCCTCCCCTTAAAGTGATGCTTTAAAAACATAAGTCAGATCATATCACTTGTCTACTCTAAATCTTCCAATCACTTCCTCTGTCTTAGGTTCCCAGGACTGCCGTTACAAAGTACCACAAACTGAGTTATTTAAAACAACAGAAATTTATGGTCTCACAGTTCTGGAAGCTAGAAGTCTGAAATCAAGGTTTCAGTAGGGCCGTGCTTCCTCTGAAATTGAGGGAAAACTCTGTTCCATGCCTTGCTCATGGATTCTGATAGTGGTTTTCCAGAAACTCCCAGCATTCTCTGCCCTAGTTGTCATGTGGCCTTCTCTCCTCTCATTCTCTATGTCCAAACTTCCTCTTCTTATTAGGACACCAGCCTTATTGGATTAATGACCACCCTACTTGCCTAATTCCATTTGGAATGACCTTATTTCTAAACCATCAGGTCATATTCTGAGGTACCAGGGATTAGAACTTCAGCATATCTTTTGGGGGAACATAATTCAATCTATAACACACTCAGAGTCAAACCCAAAGTTCAAACGATGGTCTTTAAGGCCCCACATGATCTGGCCCCATGACCTCTCTGCCTTTACCTCCTACCACACCCCCTTCCTCACTCTGCTCCAGCCCCCCTCACTCCTTCCTACTCTCAAGCATAGTTACAAGGCCCCGCTCTAGGACCTTTGCTCAGCCTGGGACACCTTGCCCCAAAGCAAACACATGGTTCACTTCCTCTCTTCCTTCAGCTTCTGCCCAAATGTAACTAGACTAGCACAACCTTAACTCTTCACTCTCTATGCCCTTACCCTGTATTATTTTGGGGTTACAAATACATTTCAGCAAGTAAGCAAATTCACATATATGGAATCCACAAGTAATGGGGATCAACTGTACTTACGTATTCTTTCACTAAGCCCCTCTTCTCTGAGCTACCCATATATTTTAATAGTAAGGATTCTTACATTTATGAAGTTCTTACTGTGTGTTGGGCACAGTGTGAAATACAGTACATGTATTATTTAATCCTCACATATGATGGATATGATTATTATTCCCATTTCATAGTTGAGAAAACTGAAGCACAGAGAGGTAAGCAACTTAACCAAAGTCACACAGCTAATAAATTCCAGAGGCAGGTTTGAATCCAGGCAATCTGATGACAGATTCACAAGTTTACCTTACTCTCCATACTCATTGTGTCACTTAGATGCCCATTAGAATAAGCTACATTCGGTCAACTTTAGTAAATTCTTAGGATGCCTATGGCTTTTCTACATTTATTCAGCATGTCTAAAGTGAAAATACCTCTTTCAAAGCATTTTTTACATTCACTTGCTTCTGCTTTTATTTTTAAATATTTATTATGCATTGTGGAGAATCAAAAAATGAGTAAGACATAGTCATACGTCACTGACTTCCAGGAGCTCACAGTCTATGGAAAAGACAAAAACACAAATTAATACAAAATTTATCCAAAGAAGACTGGGTGACAAGTGTCATAATAAAGGTCTAAATTTTATGTGTATTATTATAAAGTGTTTCTCCAGAGGGAATGACATGGCTGAGAATTATTATATAAGTATATCTGTTTTTTTAAATAAAAATAACACTAGATTAATACCAAACATAATCAGGTCTCTGAAGATTGCAAAAGCACTAAAGAATCTTGCAGTTCCTTGGGATTACTATACTGCTGATGTACTATAAGAAAATTATTATTAAGAATTGTGAATTCATAAGCTTCCTAATCAATAGTCTCTGCTGTTTTAGCCTAGATTTGTGAATGATTAACTTGTCCTTTGTCCTTTGGAATGTTATAACACTGCTATGCAGGCAACCCCATTATCCATTACCCAAAAACAAATGTTTAAAAGGAGCAAGTTACCAGACTTGATATTTACACATCCTGTTTGTATCCCCAGTAAAACTAAGAGCTAAAAATCTTTATGTTCCTGTTCAGTGTAGCATAAATAGAATAGAACAGAGATGCCCTGAGACACTGTGTCTCTCCTGTGGAAGGTTGGGCACCCCCAGCCGGATGGATTCCGTTACTTTCCAAGAGGTCATTCCTCATGAGTTGCAAGACTCATTGGAGTTCTGAGGTTTGGAACCCCTTAAAAGGGGATGGTCCCCAAGCTGCCAGTCTGAGCCTCACCCAAGAGGGGACGCTCTGCCTGGGACCGTTTTTCCAATCGTGACTCTGATCAGCTGCAAAGGGGCCCCCAGCCACGTGAGAATTCAGATATTGTGTTTTCCCCCGATGGGTGAGTAGTTGAATATACTTTCATTCTTTCCTATGTCTTTAATTAATTACTCTTCTTTTTTTTAATTGCTCAATTGTTATAATCATTTAATATAACCTGAAACTCATTTGATTGAATAAACTGCCTCTGCATAGCATTTAGAGTTTCTGCCTCTTCCTTAGCAGAATAACTGCCCTAAAAGGATGGAAAGTAGATCTGACCTGAATTTGTGATGACCACTCCCCACCCAAGCCAAGCCCTGGAAAACGTGTGAGTGTATGTGTATTTGGATACTGATAAAATCTCCTTTATTTGATTTTATGGTGTTTTCTGCACAGTGATGAAAACAATTCCAATTATATGAACTTTCAGTTAGCTCTGAATCTGGAAAATCAGAAATTTGTTCTCTAATGTGCACATAGCAAAATGGCCAGCATGTAGAAGATTCTGAATAAACATATTATTACTTTTATTCATCTAGATGAAACTCTCTCCTCAATGTTTTTTCCCATGGGTGTCCTCTGTTGAACTATGTTTAGAGTGTCATACAACAGTCTCTTCAAATGGAGATCCTTATAACTAGATCTGAGTGGCCAGATGAGTTAAATAGGATAAAGAGTTCTGCAGCCCCTGATCTGATAAAGACTTTCAGCAGCAGTAACATGAGCCAGGCAGCCACTGATGTTGGATAGGCTGCCATATATATATATTTTTTTTTTTTTTTTTGACTGCCACACTTTGAGGCAGTCTAATACAGTGGAAAGAACACAGGCTTTTTTTTTTTTAATTAAAGAAGTTGTGGGATTTACAGAATAATCATGCATAAAATACAGGATTCCCATACACCACCCAACCACAAACACCTTGCATTGGTGCGGAACATTTGTTACAATTTATTATAGCATCTTAAAATATAATTGTAGTGTTTTTTTAACAGTAGTAGCCAACATTTATTGAGAGCTTCTATGCTCTTGGCACTATTTGAAGCTATTTACATGGATTACCTCATTTAAAGCACCCAACACACAGACCTTTGAAACATATCCTATTATTTTTTACTTTTTTTCAATTAGAGAAGTTGTAGGTTTACAGACAAACCATGTGAAAATACAGTGTTCCCATATAACCTCCTATTTTTGACACTTTGCATTAGTGTGGTACCTTTGTTAAAACTGATGAAAGAATATTAAAATAGTACTATTAACTGTAGTCCATAGTTTACAATTAAGCATATTTTCCCCATATACCACTCTATTTTAACACCTTGTATTAGTGTCCTGCATTTGTTATAATTCCTGAAAGAACATTCTTGTAGTCTTGGACTACTGTAAATGGTTAACTGTAGTCCATCATTTACAATAGGGTTCACTGTGTTATACAGCCCCATGTTTTACCTTTTAATTTTTATATTAGTAACATATACAACCTAAAATTTCCCCCTTTTAACCACACTCATATATACAATTCAGTGCTTAAGAACACAGGCTTTGAAATCAGAAAGACACAGGTTAAAATTCTACAACAGATGTTTGACCTGGTTGTTCAATTTCTCAGAACTTTAAGCTTCTTTGTGTTAATATATGAAGAATATTAATATATATCTTAATATATGAAGAATAACTACACAAAGGTGTCTAATAAAAATGAAACTAGTGAATGTGTGTAAATGTACTTGTCAAAATACTTAGGGCATTTGCTACCAAAAAGAAAGAGAGAGAGAGCAAGAGAGAGGGAAAGAGAGAGAGAGAAGAGGGGGGGAAACCTTAGTTTATTGCTGTGAAAGAAATGATCCCCAAACTTAGCTTAAAACAAAACAAAACAAAACAAAAAATATGTATTATCTCATGCAATTTCAGTGGATGAGGAATTTGGGAGCAGCTTAGCTGCATGATTTTGGTGCAGGATCTCTCATGAGTTTTCAGTGGAGATCTTGGTGGCCAGAGCTGCAGTCATCTGAAGGCTCAATTAGGGCTGGAGAATCCACTTCCAAGCTCACTCACATGGCTGTTGGCAGGCTCAGAAGACTCAATTCCAAGTTTACTGACATGGTTGCTCAGTTCCTTGCAACCAAGGTTTGTCCTTAGGCTGCCTTAGTGTCCTCACGACATGGAAGCTGCTGATCTGAGTGGGGAGAGAGAGAGAAGAGAGAAGAGAGAGAGACTGAGAGAGAGAGAGAGAGAGAGCGCCAGCCGAGAGCACCCAGGTTGGGAGCCAGGGTCTTTCCTCAAACTAATCTTGGAGGTGATGTTACATCTGCCATATTCTATTTGCTAGTTCAGCTCACACGCAAGGGGAGGGACAGATCACACAGGGCATAGATACCAGGGATGGGATCATGGGGAACCATCTTAGTGACAGCCTACCATACTGCTCTTTTCTTTCTTTAAACTAACTCCTTAGAGAATCGGGACTAAAGTACTCACTATTGGGCGATGTAAGGATGTATAATTTTGCCTCTGGGGGAATGATTCTTAATCCTGGTTTTATGATTCTCTGATGTGTATGTCTTTTTTTAAAACCAAGATCTATGGCAAGTTTTAAAATCACAAAACAAAAATTTTACCTTTAATTTTTTCCAACATTTTGTTATGAATAAATTCAAACATAAAGCAAAGTTAAGAGAATTTCGCCATGAACAGCAGTATACCCACCACTTAAATTCTACCATTAATATTTCTCTATACTTGTTTTGTCACATGTTTCATTATCCGGCCATCCCTCTATCCAGTCATTAATCCATTTTACTGTTTGATGAATTTCAGAGTAAAGTGAAGACACCAGGACACTTTCCACTGAGTATTTCAGCATGCAGATCATTAACTAGAGTTCAATATTTATTTACAGTTTTTTAAATGTAAAATTTATATATGTTGAAACATAGTATACAGTCACTGAGTTTTGAAAACTACATACACCTCTGTAATCAAAATCCCTATCAAGATATAGCCAGTTACCATCACCTTAGAAATTCCCTCATGCCCTTTCCCAGTCAATCCCTGCTCCCAGTCCCCAGAGGCAATCATTGTTCTAATTTTTTTCTGACCCGTGATTTGGTTTTCCATTCTAAAATTTCTCATTAAATGGAATCATATAATACCTAATCTTTTGTGTAAAGTTTCTTTCACTTAGTAATATGCGTTTTTGTTTTTGTTTTTGCAAGATTTATTTATTTATTTATTTTCCTTCAGATATACTTTGACTGTCCAGGATCCCCATCAGCATATAATTAGGTGCTCATTGTGTGGAAGAATAAGTAAACTCAAGGAAAATTAAGATCCAAATGAGATGGAATTGAAGGGGTGGTATTCTTGGATGTAGGCCAGGAGCCAGGTCTTAACAGATGGCTAAGATTTTTTTAAAGGGAAAAAAATTGGTTAGGGAATTACAGATGAATGGGAATGGTTTGGGGGAAAGGTACAAAGACACCTTCCTGATGAGTCACTTAGCCCTTAAGTCTCATTGCATAAGAAGATATGCCCAAGCAAGAGCTGGCTCACTTAAATGGGAACAATAGTCCCTGTTCAGACACTGTTTTGAGGAATGACACTGTAGTTGTAAATTCAATGACCTCTTCCTAAGAACCTGGAGGGTGTTCTCAAAGACAAAGAAAGTTTTAGTTGAGAAGAAATCAAAACCACACTGCAGAAATGAACCACAGGTAGTGTTCTAAGAGTTAACAAAATGCATTTGGTGAATGTGCCTGTGAAGCCCTTATCGAGGAGAGGCTGGGGAGTGGTGTTGTCTCTGTCATTGTCAGGAGCCTCTTCTTTTGTCAATCAGATCTCTAATTTGGGTGCCCTGCTCCACTGGGTCTCTAGTCTAGATCTCCAGTTGGCTTCCATATCTTGTTTTGTCCCATGATGGTCTAGTCATTTCCTTGATCAATGCTGGCGTGCTAACTAGTCGGCAACTTTTCAATGTACTCTCCTTCAACAGATATCCTATTTCAACTGCCAAGTGTTCGGCAACTGCATTGCCATTGGCTTTGCTAATTTTGTTTCTGTGCCTAATTGCTATTGGAAAGCAGTGACGCCACGCTGGCACTGCAAGAGTTGTGGATTAAGTTCCCATAACCTCTCTGCTGCCGTAATGGGAAAGAGTCTGTAGTTTTCTGCGACCTTAGGGGATAATGAATATTCTCTGGCCTGAGAGTTGGCTGGAATACCCTTCCCATTATTCAAATTTCCTTTCTCCTCTAGTGAAGTCGTGATGCACAGAAACACATGTTTAAAAGAAAAGGCAGGGAAAAACCTAAGTTCTGCTTCAACTCTCCTAATAGTATGACTATAAGAATGCTATTTCACCTTTCTAATATTCCAGTTCATTTCTCTAAAAATGGAGAAGTTAATGCTTATCTCAGAGCCAAGAGGATTAAATGAAGTAACAGGTCAAAAGCATCCAGCATCCAGCTTAAACAAGGTGTGTAATAATTCCTCTCTTCTTCCTCTCACTAACCCTGTCTCCAGGGCAAAAGAACAGATCCTAACACCACATCAGGGGCTAACCAACGAGGGACTTTGCTAGTTTAATTCCTTCTTTGTTAGTACAGGAGAGATTCGTCTGCAACTCTGCTGGTTGAAATAACAAAAAGGGAAAAGAAATAAAGAAAACCGAAAATTTCATTCTAAATTCAGCAGTACTTTTAACTTCTGGCTTGACTGATTTCTGTCCACCTAGGCGCCCCCAAATCAGTCTGTAATGTGGCAAGTAACTTCAGCCTGAGAAGGGAACAGGCAGGGCCATACCATCTGTTCCTCTTACTGTCCATGTCCGCTAAACATTCCAGTTTACGTAGTTACAGTCCGGAGGGACTGTAGGAAGAAATATGGAAACCCTTAGGAAGAAAACAAATATCCCCTTCCACAGTTACTCATTTATCACCTCCTGGGCACAAGGCATGGTGTTAACACTGCCCTACACCCTATTCATCAATTCCAGAATAACTGTGGCCTTTGTCTTCCAAGACATACTTTGCAGCATTAACTACCGCTATGCTGAAGAGACTTCATTTTCAATGACAAAAATGGAAATAAACTTGCTCATTTTAAATTGGATGGGGTGCGTATGTAGAGGTGAGGAAAACAGCCAGGAGAGCAGGCAGAGAGGTGATGAAGAGGTTAGAGGAAGGTTAGAGACAGTCTTCTCTATGGTTTGCTTTGCCTCTACTTCCATTTCATCTTTCAAACTTAAACCATTTTAGGAAATATCTTTCAGAGGCTTAAGAGTTTCTGAGTATGTTTACAACCTTCATCAACAATCAGAAGGGTCATTTTCTCCTGAGCTATCAAAGGAGGAAGCATTTTTAGAAACAGAAATTCCACTCCCTGAAAAATAGAATGAGAATATATACCTTTCAGTAGTCATTTTGACAACGTTATTTATTACTCTACAGTTGAAGAAAAAGAAGCATATGGTGCACAAACACCTTTCAGGCCCATGGATGTGAATTTGAGAAGCTGTTTGTGAAAAACATCTCAGTTCTATACTTAAATGTCTGCAAAACAGCTGCCGCCACTGCACCATGTGCAATTCTTGGTGGCATTTGGTAGACTGACAACAAAAGAAATTGGTACTGGATGTACTACTGATGTCATAGGAATAATTATGCAACTGAACAGTTGCTGGAATCTATTTTTAACATAAATCTCAATAATAGACATATAAAATGAAAGATTTTGTAAACTTATTACTGAGAGAGAGAAAAATGACTCAAATTTAGAGAACTGAAGTAAGCTAGGGAGGCTCTCTGCTAAAACTGTTCTTTTGAAGGTCACTAATGGTCAATATCCAAATCCCATTGCCTGTTACCTAACCTCACCTTAACTTCTCTTCCCCTCGCCTCTGTCTTGTAATTCTCCACTATCCTTCTCTTCTAAAATGCTATACTGTCCTGGTTTTCCTCCTGCTTATATCTTTAGGCACTTCCCTGCCCTTCTCTTACCTCCTGCCCCTGAACAAGTTGGGATCAGTGGTTAAGAAAGTGGGCTTGGAGTCAGACACACTTGGGTTTGAATCCCAACTTGACCACTCTGTATGTAATCCTGGGGAAATAATATCTGTAAGTCTCACTGTTCTCATCTATATAATCGGGATTGTAAGTCTGCTATTACAGTGGAAGCTCCCTTCACAACAACTCCATTGTACAACTTCAGGGGACCCCATTTTATTATTTGTAAATGCTCCTAACTCCCAGAGTTTGAACAACACAGCAAGCAGCCTGGCTCCTCCACTAGTTGAAGATTTTGAGGGCAGATCCTTTCTGTTTTGTTTACCAAGTACCTAGAACCTGTGTGGCATCACACAGGTCCACCACCATCAGATACCCACATTCGTTTTCTCTTTCTGCTCCACCATCCTGGAGCGTGGCTTCTATCCTCAAGGTCACATCATGTTCCAATGTGTCTACCAGCCATTGCACTTATACTCTAGGCAGCAGTAAAGAGGAAGGGGAAAAAAAGAAAAGAGGAAGGGCAAAGAGTATATTTCTCAGCTAATCAATTCCCTTCAAGAGCTTTCTCAGATGTCCCATACAGTCCTTCCCCTCGTGACTCTGGCCTGAGCTTTATGTGGCCACACTAGTTGCCAGGACTTGGGTAGCATCGTTTTTGATTGGGCACACTGCAGTTCCATATGAAATTGTGTTTCTCTATTAAAGGGGAGAGTGTACATTGGGTAGGCAAATAGCAGTCTCTGCCACATAAGTCCTTGGCATAGTTCAGCCCTCCCTGGACTCTCCTCCATGAAGTTTACAACCCTTGGCAGTGAGAAAGGCACTATTCTGTAAAGCAGCCTATTACAGTTTTTGGAAAAAAATCTGAAAGTGTTTTTTTGGTTTGTTATTGTGGTGGTGGTTTTGTTTTGTTTTGGGTTTTCTTTTGACTCCAGTAATTATTTTCCTGTGACTTTTACCAGTTTGTACAAGTTCTGCTCCACAAAACTACTTTGAATAAAATTTTTTTTTCAATGTGACAATGGATAGTGTATTGAATGACTGAATAACAGCCCTTCATAATTTTAGAGAAAGTTATTCTGCTTTAATGAACTCTTGCCTCTTCCAAACTGAATTTGCCCAGTTCTTTAAACCTTTCTCCATAATATCTTTCTGGGTGTGTTCTGAAGGTCCATCGGGTTTCACAGACCCTGTAAAATGTGGCTCCCAGAGCTGTGCAGATGCTCCTGATCTTGGCCAGCCAGTGGGAAACTTGGGGGAACTAACTCTCCCTCTGCTCTTTCTATCACTTGGGTTTGAATTGGCTTCATTGTTAACCTCAACCACATTTTACTATTGACTCATATTGAGCTTGGGTTTTCTCAACTTCCAGGCATTTCTCACATGAGTTTCTGTAAAGACACATTCTCCCATTTTGTTCTTTATGATGCTTTTAACTGGAATAAATTAACATTTGGCCTTGTTGTATTTGATCTCTAGTGCATTTCAACATTTCGGCTTGTTGAGATCTTTTAGAATTTTGATTCTGCCAACATGGATACTCTCTCTTCACCTCACCATCACCACCCCCAACTTTGTATCCCCCACAGATCTGACCCGCATGCCTTCTAAATCTTCAGCCAAGTCAAATCATTTGGTAGAACATTGTTAGGAATAAAACCCACATGGGTCATAAGAAATCTCCTTTCAGGTTAAAACTGACCCAATTGTCATGTGTGACAGGTTCCTTCACCATCATGTACCTAAGCTGGGGTGGATTCCACAGCACAGTGCAGATTGGGTAAGGAGTAGGCTTTATTAGAAAAAGGGGAAACTTAGACATTGGGGATCAGCAAGAACAGGGAAGGAAGAGCTCTTCCTCTGTCCCACTGTCCTTATTAGAGGTGGGCTGGTCTAGAGCATCACACCTTAACTCACCATGTGGGTTCATGTTCTGGAGAGGGACCGTGCCCCCAACTGCTTTCCCTTCTTTTAGGGCAAATCTGAGAACAACTTCCTTGGGGGACTGATTGGGTACCTGGAAGTCTGGATTTGGGTGGGGAGCCAGTCATTCTTAGGAGCTCCTTGGGAAGGCAAGCTGCCACACTTGGAGAGCTCGGGGTCCATGTGGCGATGTTGCAGTACCATCTGCTCAAGGGAGGATGTCATGGGTCCCCTGGGCAGCTGAATTGAACTACAGTATATCTCACTGGAGGAAAGGATACCCCAAATCCCAGCTGGCTTGCTGTCCAGACAATCTAAAGGGAGTTCTCAGGGTCATTTTTGCCCCAATTATGCCTCTTGTATCACACCCATTAATTAAAGATTCTCTAGATTTAACTTTTAATTCCACTACCAACTCACCTAAGAATATTGACATCCAATCCAATTCTCTATCCTATCTGCAAAGAAATCACTAAAAGCCTTGATAAATATATGGTGCCCATCAAAAACTGATAGTATGAGTTACATAAGAATACATTTAATCTACCCCCTCACCAGAATATAAGCTCTTTGAAAACAGAAACTGTGCATTGTTCTGTTGCCTGCAATGTTTAATTCTGCTCTGTACAGAGTAACAGCCGCCATATTGACTGACTGGACTAGGTCAGGCTCTAGACTAGTGTCAGCACTGTTCTAGGACTTTTACTTCCATTACTTCATCGAATCCTCACAACTCTTTAAGGGTACCCATGGATAACACCCATTGTATAGGTGAAGAAACTGAGGCTCAGAAGTGTCACAACCATATGCGCAGATAATAAGTAATGGGATGGGATTTGAGCTGAGGTCTATACAGTCCCAAAGTCCTTCTGCTGTATTATCTGCCTTATTACAGTACAGGGCCACAATAAATATCAGATGAGTAAACAAGTCTACTTAATCTTTGCATTTCCAGGCAAGATTATGCATAACAATTCCTGAGACATGAAGATTTATCTTATTATTATAGAGTCATGTTCAACATGGTCCTCCCAGGATAAAAGCCAACTTCTAAACTTAGAGCAAAGCTAGTGATGATGGGCTGCATCCATCTGTTAACCAGCTTAGTAAATGAGCCTGCCTTTGTGAGTACAGGTCCATTTAAACCAAGGGTTCTCAACCTTTTTTGTTCTATTGACCCCTTTGCCAATCAGGTGAAAACCACGGACCCCTTGCTAAGTCCACACTATATTGTATATTACTTAATAAATATATCACACCTGCACCAACATGTCCCCACAAGAATAATGTTTTTTTGAGTTTCAATTCAAGCTCACGGATCCCTTGTCAAGAATCCCTGATTTAAACCCTCCTCTATTCATTCCTCAACCCCACCCCCAACCCATCCTTTGGATGAAATCTTGGGCCAGTAGCATAGCTTTTTCAATTCCTTTCCAGTAATACTAGGTCCTCTGGCTACTTTCAGGTATTAAAATGTCCAATCTGGTCTAATAGCAAAACTCCAAATCCTCATTCAACTTAAAGTCTCTCTCCTCATCCAGCTTAGGCTGGCCTCAGGAGTTGGACTTCTCTCTTTCTTTTCTATGTCACTGTGAAGTTTGGGACCACTCCAGAGGTGCTAAAGGGGTTGGAGGAGAGGCAAGGAACAGAAAAAGCCCCCTGGGTGGAGTGTTTTTATGGATTCTTCTAGAGCCCTCTTTCTGAGGACTCAGACCACAGTTCCCCAGTGAAGTAAGTCTTCCTGCTGGCTGCTCACAAGGTTCCCACTTCCCAGCCCCAACCTAGCTTCTGCATCCAACAGGGTATCCTCAGCCACTTCCTGATACATAGATGTGTCACCCTGGCAAAAAGTCTTCTTAGGCAAATTCCTTTCCAGGTGACTCAAACTGCAGAGAACTCATGTCAAGTTCTCTAGGTGGGTTTTCTTTAAGTGGTTCCTTTTTCTTTGACTTAAGGTGATAGAGCAGGGGGTTGTCTCTCTCCAAGACAGACCTCACCACTGGCCACTTCAACCTCTGCTGACCTTTTCTCACGTACCTGCTAGGGAACTGATGAGCTAACATCCCCGCTGGTTTTACAATCACTGCATTTGTAGTGTCACACCTGTTGTTTTTGGGATTGGGAACCCACAGACTTGTGCTGCTGACTCAACTCAAGCCTCTTGGGAGTTAGGAAACCGACTATCATATCACAGCTAAAGTCTTCGGCCCACCATTTCAGGTCTATACCAGTTATGCCACTCACCACTCCCAGCTGTCCACTCTTACCCAAACTATTGCTTTCTTGGTCCAAGAATATCAAACCTGCTTTATTCTTGTCAGAGCTTTAGTGTGTGGCATACCACCAACCTAAAATATTCATCCAATTATCATTCAGCAGTATGTTTTTAATTTAAATACAAAGCTCAAAATCCAAATCTAGAATTGACTTTGCCTGATTCATCCCATCTTTAGCATTTATTTACACGTGTCTTGCTTTTCCTAAGTACTAAGAACCTAAGAGGAAAAAGGCTTATATCCTTGCATTTTACCATCACCACCACTAGATGGCGGTCTTATAACGGCCACATGAAATGCTGGCAGTCTCCTAAGAGAAGTCAGGAAACTGATAAATTTGAGGCTGAAGTTATGTATCAGGAGAGTAAGACAGCAGGCGGTAATATATATATTCAGGCACAATTGAGTAAGTGAATAAGTGAAATGCACGTTTTCAAGAAGCTGGGACTGCCTATATTAGGCTTGTACTGTGTGAGCTTGTCTGTAGAACCTTAGCATGTTGGGGTAATTATGTATTCCATAGTTTTCCTCAGAATTTGAAACTGAGACCCAAGGATATGAAGTCACTTATAAAAGAGTAAAAACTAAAATGTTACTTTAAAATTGTTTTATTCCATGCATGATACCTACGATGTATTTGTCTATTAAGACAATAGTTAACAGAAGGTCAGAATTTAAATTTTCTAATTTATTTAAATCTCCCACATCTTTACAAGGTACATGGGAATAATGTTAGCGATGGTTTTTGAGCCCCTGCTATGTGCAAAGAATCATTATAGTGGTGTTTTACATACATAAACTCACATAATCCTCAGAACAGATCTGTGTTGTCATTCCCATTTTTAGATGAGAAAACAGAGCCTCAGAGATGTCAATAACTGGATCAATGGCACAGAGCTAGTAAGTAAAAGTGCAAGGATTCAAACCCAGATCTGACGGAGAACAAGGTGCATAGCTTTTCACTATGCCCAGTCTGTCAGTATAAAGCTGGGCTATCACAACTGAAGAGCTGCTTCTTAGTGGGGTTCTGGGGTCCCAGTAGAAAGAGCTGGGTACTCAGCTCTGTTGATTTTTAAAAAAATTATTGTTTAATTAAATACGAAGCAGTGGTCTGAGAATCTCAAAGGTGTCTTTGACCTGCCCTTTTCCCCAGGCGCTAGATAGGTGCCCACATCACCAGCAGAGGGTGCTGTATCTCAGCAGCTCTCTTCAAGAGAGTCTGCAGGCATATCACATTTTAAGAAAATTCTCGAATCAGCAACCTTGTGATTATGCCCATTATAAAACATGGGCTTTAAGGCAATAACTCACTTTGGTACATTTAAATTAAGCATCCTTTGCAGAATTAGGATGATACATATAAAAGGATTCCAGAATGTAAAAAGGGAAATCTGTCTCTCCCCTCATTTGCAGTCGGGCAGTAGAAACCTCAGGTGGCCTGTCTTCTAGGATAGTGTCCCCTTGGTTACTGGCAGCTGTTACTGACTAGCATCTGCTAATACTAAGCAGAAGTTGACATTAAAACAGCATGAAAATAGTCAGTTCAGCCAAATTCTCAGCACCCACTCCTCCAAGCACTGGGCAAGGAGATAAAATGGGCCTGGTCCCCAAACCTGGAGCTCAATCCGAGGCAGAAAGGCATTTTTAAAAAATCAATGAATTAAACATTTTCTTGTGCGAATGCACGCTAAACTAAAAGCGCAAACACTAGTACTGTTTCTGAGACTTTCTATTTTGCTCCATGCTGAATTTGCTCTCTAACACAGTGTCTGCACACAGATACTACTTGGTAAATATTTCCCGAATAAACAAATGTTGAGAAGAAATAAAGGAGATAGCACTCATCGCTTATATTTTTACCACAGATTTATAATCAAAAAGATTTTTTTCTCTACCTTTTAAGTGCTCAGAGAGCATTTAGAAGCAGAGTGTAAGTGGCACTTGTGCAGACTGATGATCTGAGGAGAGTTAAGGCTCATTTACCTTCACACCTTCACACCTAGTCAGAGGGGCTTCACCTCACCAGAGAAAAATAATTAACTTGTGGGGGACAGATATGGCTCAAGTGGTTGGGCATCCATCTGCCATATAGAGGGATCAGGGTTTGATCCCTGGGACCTCCTGGTAAATAAAAATAGAAGGTGAGCAGGTGAGCCACTGGCCAGCATGGAGAGCCAGGCCCTGACAAGCCATGCAGCAAGATGATGACACAGCAAAAAAGAAACACAAGGGAGAGCCAAGAAGAGATGCGCCAGAAACCAGGAACTGAGGTGGCACAAGTGAAAAGGTGCCTCTCGCCCACATCGGAGGTCCCCAGGATAGAATCCCGGTGAAGACTGGAGGAGAAAAATGAGAAGAGAAGGCAGGAAACAGACACAGAAACTCACCCAGCAAATGGACACAGACAGCAAGCGGGGCATAACTCATAGAACTGTACACCAAAAATAATAATAATAATAATTAACTTGGACTAGCATTTTCTGAAAACTGAGAGCAAATTAAGTAATATATTCTGTAACCTCAAACCTATGGTCTAATTTTGTCAGAGTCATAGGAAGTTAAGAGTGGTTCTTTCAGAGTATTTTATAGCTTTAAAACACAAAGGTAGTTTGTTGTCATTGTTGATGTTCTTTTATGAAAATATTTCAAATGAATTCCTTGAATTTTGTGATACCAAATAAGGAGAAGGAGAAGAGATTGAAAGAGACAGGACTGAAAAAGCAAGAGAGAGTCAGGAAACAACCATGAGGGACCCAGGGCTTAGAACTCAAGAATAAGCCAGGGAGGAAAGTAGAGATTGAGCTTGGGTGAAATGAAGACTCCAGAGCAAAGCAGTATTAAAAAGAAAAGGAGAGAAGAGAAAAGGAAGCACCAGAATTGCATTTTAATTACTTTTGGCTGTTAGCGTCTATTTTTGTTTTTTCTTTCTTTCTTTCTTTTTTTCAACAGCTTTATTGAGAGATAATTCACATACCATACAATTTAAACTGTACCATTCAATAGACTCATTTCTTTGTTGGACTATGTTTTCACCAAGACAGATCCATCTGGGGCCCCACATATTTATAGATTTATACTTTTCTAAATCTCTTCGTGAAAGTCATTGTTAAATGTCTATCCAGTTAAGGTTTGGATTTGTATTGACGTATAGATAGAGAAAAGGACACCTAAGTGAATAGCTTGATGAATTTTCACCAACTGAACAGAACAGTCTTGTGTAGCCAGTAGTCAAATCTGGAAATAAAATATTAACTTGCACCCTGGAAGGCCTCCTTGTGCTCCCTTTTGGTCACTATTAACCTGTGAGGATAAGCACAATCCTTGCTTCTAACAAGATAGATTAGTTTTGCCTTTTAAAAAAATTCTAGGTCTATATTTAACTCATATGGTATATTCTCTTTTGGCTTGGGCTCCTTTGGTTTAACATTATGTATGTGATATTCATCCATATACAACCAAGAAGTTGTAGATCATTCATTCTCTTTGGTGTATAGAATTCCTTTGGGTGATGCTATGAGTTGAATTGTGTCCCCCAAAAAGACATGTTGACATCCTAACATTGTTTGGAAATAGTGTCTTACAGACAAAATTAAGATGTGATGATACTGAATTAGGATGGGTCCTACTTCAATATGACTAGTGTCCTTATAAAAAGAGGGAAATTTGGACACAGACGCAGAGAGAAGATGGCATTATGAAGATAGAGGCATAGATTGGAGTTATACCATCACAAGCCAAAGAAGGCCTGGGACCACCAGAAACTGGAAGAGGTGGAGAGGCCTCCCCCAAGACCCCTCAGAGAGAGCATGGTCCTGCCTGCACTTTGATTTCAGACTTCTAGCTTCCAGAACAGCGAGACAAAACATTTCTGTGGTTTTAAGCCACCAAGTTGTCAGAGCCCTACAACTCAGCCTTAGGTGAGTAAATATACTACAATTTATCTATTTTTCTGTTGTAAAAATTAAACTGAAGCATTTTAAATTTTTTATCAAAGTTGATTTGGGCAAGAAACAATTCACAAATTGGGTAGCACCAAACCCAAAGTGGTATTGGGCTCTACCAAGGGAGTGGAAAAGGCAAAAGGGTGGAAGCAAACGAGGAAATACTCTGGATCTCTAAGTCCCTGTGGCATATTTGGGCTGTTCTCAGAGGGAAACCCCTAGCCTAAGGAGTCTATTTCTGACTGGCTGGCAATAAGGCTCTATCTCCTGCTACAGCTTTTGTGGGAAAAGCAGCCTCTCCCATGTACCAATCTTGCATAGGGATTGGTCAAGGCTGCTCACCCCAGCCTAATGGCCTCCTCTATATTATTTTAACACTGTTGATGAGCATTTGGGTAGTTACCAGTTTGGGGCTATTACAAATCCAGTTAGCCTGTAATATGAAAATGAATATTAATTTCCTTATTCCCTAAGCTATTCATTTATTTGGTATCAAAGTGGTTTTTTTTTGTTTTTGTTTTTTAATTTTTTTTTTAAACCAGGCCTGAATTTAGCCAATGTAGTAGTCTTGATCATGTAGGGCTGAGAAGGGCTATGCTGAGTGAAAGAGAGAAAGAGAGACAAAGCAATAATAATAAAATGAAATAAAATTTGCCTCAGGCCAAATGGAACTAAGTTGCAAGGCAAGATCCCAAAACTGTAGAATGCCCCAATCTCCTTGGGACCCTCTGCCTCCATAAGCTTGTCCTCTTCTCTCACAACCAGCCTCACACAATAATAATGGGACAATGTAATGTTTCATTTAATCCATCATTAATATGCCATAGTCATACTTCCTACAGCATTTGCCTGTATTACGATTTTTGTTAGACTACAAATCTGAAATTTAATTATTCATTTTTGCTGAGAGAATAACTATTGTGTTTCAAATTGCTTCTTGCCCTCACCTTTTTTTTTTTTTTTTTCTTTATATCTCCATATGTCTTTGAGATTGGAATGGAGTCTATTCATTATGCAGGAAACAAAATAAAAATGATCTCTAAATAAGGCAATGCACAGTGGGCCCCCAGAGTTTGCAGTTAGAAACACACACACACACACACACACACATACTGTTCCACTGTAAGAATTTTCTACCTTATTAGAGTTGACATTTAGCCCCATATCTGAATTGTAGAAAATGGCTTTTCTAAAATAAATTGTGAGAACACTGATGACCTTGCCATCTGCATGAATTATTTTAACTTTGGAGTTTAATGAAAGATGTAGTAACAAGTGTTGCATTCACATTTCATGGCTATGTCCAATAACCGTATTTCCAGTTTCCTACATAAAAGAAAAGAAAAAGAGGGGAGGGGAGGGGGAAATGGGGAGAAGCGGGGACAGGCATTATTTTGGTCATTAACTGAATCGTGACAATGGCGTCTTATAGATTTCATGGGTGCAGTTAGGAAGCAGGTGGAAACACTTATAATTTACAGAAAACACTGCCAGCTTGACAAGTGACTCTTTATAAGTACCGTGTCTAGGATGAGAACTTTGGAGGAAAGTTCTGCCACCAAGCCTAAACAATTTTTCTACATCATTTATCAGTTCTTAGTTGGGAAAGGAAAATGTTCAATTTGAAAAACTTTATAAATTAAAGTTGCTTTCAGCCCAGGAAAGATCCCAAAGACCTGGATGCCAGTCCTGTCTCTGCCATGTATTAGCTGTGTGATCTCAGAGAAGCCACAACGTTTCTGGGCCTCCATTTCTTCACTGCTGAGTCTCAAATGGATGAGATAATAGATGTAAAAGTGATCTGTAAATGGTAGAATATTGTGATTATAATTTCTCTTTACAGTCTTCCTTCCTGCCAATGAGATCAGCTCATGGCACAATAATTCCCCTAGAAAAAATTAGTCTCTCAGAAATAGTATATCTGCTAATAAAATAAATATCTGTACTCTGTCTTTCTAAGTTAACTTTTCTATTTTGCCGGTGAATTCTGGGCCCATGTGAAAGGTCCATCTGCACATGCAGGTGAGCCGTCTGGGTGCTATAACCAGTGTTGGTTTTGTCCCTACTAAGGCCAGAGCTAGAGTGTGTGAGTGTGTGTATGTTGGGTGGGGTAAGTTGTGGGAGGAGGAGGAAAGAGAAATCCTAGGCTTCCAGGTTCTCAATAAATATTTTTTGACTGTAAAGATAAATTAGAATGTAAAGATAAAATAGAAGATTGATTACCCTCTGAGGTACCCTTCCACGTAGTCTCAGTAGGGAAAGCATCCACAAGGTGATCTGAGGGACTCTTGGAAGGCCTCCCAACTCTAAAAGATCCTGCAATCACCTAAATACCCAAAGTTCAATCCACAGAGAGTCATTTCTTTGGGTCAAATGGAACCCAGGTGGGATGAGCACTTTTAGACTTAGATAGGATAGGTAGGTAGGTAGGAATCAAATCGTTTTTCCAGAACATCATGAGCCTGAAGTTTGGGAGGAGAGTAGGTTAGACACAGAGAGAACAGAAAAGGTGTCAACTTTGCATAGAGTCAGCCTGATGCTGGGTTCAAGGGGGAGAGTCTATTGGTGACCCAAACATAAGCAGGTGATAATGCAAGGTGGAAAGTGCAAAGGTATGGAAACTCGTAAGTCCCTTCATAGGTGAAAAAACTGAGGCCCAGAGGGAGAGTAAGTGCCTTGTCAAAGGTCACTCAGCTAGTGGTAGAATCACACCAAGGATCCAGGCCTCCTGCTCAGAGACAATTGCTCCTTTCACTACCCTCCTTCCCCAGCCTTCTTCCTTCTTCCCTCTCCCCCAAAGCACTGTGGCTTTTTTAACATTCTAATGTGCCAGAACTGTGCTGAATGTTTACATGGATATTCTGATTTTAACCCTCCACATATATCTCATGGATAATGTATTATTACTTGTAAGTTTATGAAGTACTGAATTGAGTGTGGAAGAGGTCACTATATATTTGCCCATCAAGTCTATTCTTTCCTTCTTCCGTGGTTATAGGACTGCAGCCAGGCATAGAAAGCTGGACTACATTTCCCAGCATCCCTTGCAGTCCAACATGGTCATAGGGCTAAGTTTTCTCCAGTGAAAGAGAGGTGATATTTGCCACTTCCTGGACAGAACTTTTTCTTTTATATATATATATATATATATATATTTTTTTTTTTTTTTTCCTAAAAGATACTTAGATTACATAAAATGTTACATTAAAAAAATGTAAGGGGTTCCCATATGCCCCACTCCCCACACCTCCCACTTTTCCCCACAGTAACAACTCCTTTCATTAGTGTGGTACATTCATTGCAATTGATGAACACATTTTGGAGCATTGCCACTAAGCATGGATTATAGTTTACATTGTAGTTTACACTCTCTCTCACTCAATTCTGTAGGCCATGGCAGGATATATAATGGCTTGTATCTGTCGTTGTAATGTCATTCAGGACAATTCCAAGTCCGAAAAATGATGGGCAGAACCTTTAACAGAGGCTATATCTCCTCAGTCCTCTCTTTCTTTTTCCACTGACTAGAGGCAGTTGAAGCAAAGGCCCTTGGGGAGAGTAGAGTCACAAGGTAGAAGGAACTAGTGCCCCAAGTCACTACATAGATGAATACCAAATTGCTTGAACACCTACCCTAGATTGTAACTGAGTGAGAAACAAATTTCTATAGTGTTTTGGCCATTATGTAATTGATTCTATTAATTGATAGCTATCCTAACTATCACAACGAGATTTTACCTGGAATGGTTAAATAACGTTCACAAGAACACACAGAAATACAGTGGACTGGTCATGATTTTTACTAAAGTCTGATGAAACCTAAAGTCTAAGTTTTAAACCATTGGTTTCCAATGTGGGACATAAGATAATCCAGTGTTGGAGAGGACAGGGTGAAAATATTAGAAATGTTATTAATAGTCTTATTTATATTTTGTGTATATTTAAAAATATACATACTATATTGGTACAGTCATATATAAATATAAATTATGAATAAAGATACATATTATGGTGGAATGTGTTTGAAAGTTAAAACAAAAATTCTCAATAATTTTATGGAGATAACAACACACACACATTCATGTGCTTTCCCAAAAAAATATTACCTGTTTGTTTGTCAGGAATAAAATAAGATTCTTATTGCTTATGCCAGCGCAGAACGTGATCTTACATTGATACTTGTTCTGACACTGGTACATGATTTTTCAAGAGCTTTCAAAATAAATTCTTCTCTTGCCGTCTGCACACACATTTCCATCTGTTCATAGCTGACATGGGAGGCGGTCCAACTTCCTTCAAGGTCATTTAAAGCAAACTTTTGTTCCATCATACACACTTTCACTTGAAAAAAATCACTTTTAGAATTATTGGATGAATGCATTTCAGCGCACTTCAACCAACAGCTCTTTTGGAGCTGCCTAAAGCTTCCCACTGAGCATTAGGCAGCATTTCAGCACAGTCAATAGCCATGTATGTGAAAATGGAAAGCCTTGGAAAGCAAGGAAACCTAAACTAATTAACCCATAAGACATGTTCAAGTTTGACCAGCTCCACTGAATTTTCCTCAAAAATAAAGCCAAAACTTTCCTCTATGCCTCAAAGGTACACCATGAAATTGGAAGTGGGCTGTTACCTCATGTGGATATCCTCTGGCTTGCTAACTCATCTCACTGAACACTCCTGCTCATTAATCTTCCCATAATAGGTTCTGTTCCCAGTTTCTACTGTTTCCATCCTGGTAGAGGCCCTCATTATCTCATTATCTCATGCAATTACCTGACTAGGGTTTCTGTCATCAGGCTCCCCCCTCCAACCCATCTTCTGACAATGTTGGTCCCCAATGGCAATGAATTAAAATTTATGTTTCTTCATCCAGCATCAAAGGCCCTTTATATTTGGTTCCATACTGACTTCCAACTTAATCTCCCATCACTTCCCTTCATGAATGCTCTCTCCAACCCAAAATGAGCCACTTAAATCCCCAACCCAAAATGAGCCACTTGAACCAAATTTGAGCTCTCCTATCGTGTACCTCTGCTCATGATGCTTTCTTGCCTGGAGTGCTCTTCTCTTGACCCATCCAAATCTTAACTATTTTTCAAGATCTAACTAAAATGCTTCAGTGCAGCTTTCCCTAATCCCTGTAGCTGGCAGGAATTTATCCCTCCTCTGAACTCTCAGAGCATTTTTCTGTATCCCTTTAATTACTCACACTTGCTTTATCTACCTTGTGCTATAGTTATTTAAGAAGATGCCTTGATATTTTGTATTAGACAAGAAGTTTCCTGTGGATAGGGAACATGTATATCATACACTTTTGAAATCCCCAAAGCATCTAGCACAGCATTTGACACATGGGGCTCAAACTCAGCATTTATCACCCCAAACTCATCTGCTTATCCTCCACATCCATTCCTTCTCCTGACTTATCTATTCTGTTGATGCTGCCATCCTTTCTCCATATTCAGGGCACCATCTGACCCACCATGCCAAACACTTTTCCTGTTGATTTTTCTTTTGCAATCCTCTACATCTGTCTTTTCATTTCCACTTCAACTTCTACCAACTTACTTCATTTTCCTATGATCTATGCTATTGTAATGGTCTCATAAGGCATTCTGGCCTCTAGTATCTCTATTCTCAAATTTATCTGCTAAAATAGCATCAGCTTAGTATTCCAATAGTATGCTGTATGTGAGTACCCTCCCTTTCTCACTTAGACAATTCCTGTCGTCCTCCACACAAGTCCAAAGGCCTTAACTGGGCATTTGCATGTCCTTCCCAGCCTCACCCTGACCTTTCTAGTTGTACCTCCAGTTTTCCTACCTTGGTCCCTGTATTAGTCAGCCAAAGGAGTGCTGATGCAAAATACCAGAAATCTGTTGGCTTTTCTAAAGGATATTTATTTGGGGTAGAAGCTTACAGTCACAAGGCCATAAAATGTAAGTTACTTCCCTCACCAAAGTCTGTTGCCACATGTTGGAGCAAAATGGTTGCCAACATCTGCAAGGATTCAGGCTTCCTCTTTCTCTTAAGACTCCATGGTCCCAGCTTCTTCCAACATCAGCTGTAGGCTGGAATAAGTCTCATCTATCTTCCAGGGTTCATTTCTCTCTGGGCTCAGCTGCTCTGCTCTCTCCACAAGGCCAGCTGTAGACTATCAAGCAAACAGCTCATCTCTCTTCCTGGGGCCTCTGCTGTGTCTAATGGAGATTTCTCTCTTTCCTCATGTATCTGCTTCTCTGTGTATGTACTTCCTGGGGCTCCAATATCAAAACTCCATCTAACTCCTCTGCCATTTAGTTTTCTCTGAGTCCCCACCCACCAAGGGGGCGGGGACTTGTAGTCCCACTGATGGGCCCAATCAAAGCCCTAATCACAACTCAATCAAGTAAAAGTGAAACCTCTGAATCCAATACAATCTAATATGCCCAGAGGAGCATACCAGTTTACAAACATAATCCAGTATCTATTTTTGGAACTCATAATATCAAACTGCTACAGACCCTTTTCCCTAACTACCTGAAGGCTCCCAGCTTGGCCTCCCTCACAACACTTGGACTGTGCCGCAGCCTGGATTCCACTTTTGCCTCTTAGAATCCTAACCAGCCTTAATCCTGGGTCAGATTCCACATCCTTCACGAGGCTGACTCAGATCCTCCCAGCCAGGACTACTCTCTAGTTATATCATTTCACCCCATTCTGGTGATTCTTAACACATCTGTCTCCCAGTCCACTTTATAGCCAGTGCCAGGGCCCACCTTCTCTTTTATTTGGGTCTTACAGTCATCATAAAAAGTTTTTTAGGGACTATCCTGAAAGCTAGCCTGTTATACATTTTTACTGCAATCTGTGACTGACAAGTCAAACTTTTGAGATTAGTAAAAGATGTCATTTCAACATGCCATTTCTAAATATTTATTAGGTACTTGCCCATAAATATTACTTCACTCAACATAATACATTTCCTAGATTAGACAGCCCGTGTTAAGCAGACATTCTTGCTGCTCTACTCATTTCTCATGGGCCCTACCATTTTGGAAGATTCCTGCCAAATTCCAACTGCAAGAATATGCATCTCTTAGCCTGAGGGCTTTCTCCATAGTCTGAGGTAGGTGGTGCAAGAGCAGGAATTATAAACCCCTGGAGCTGGAGTGACCCTCACCTGATGACTGACAAATACCCCAGGTCCCACCCTTCAGGTGGGATAGCTCTAAGGAGTGTTTTTTACACTATTATCCAGAGACTCCTCTAGGATCTAAACTCTTGTCACCCACAAAGGCAGCGGGCTTGAAAATGCATGCTTTAGGTCCTATTCCTCCACATCCTCTCCAACATATATATAAAAAATAACATTTTTGTAAGCAAATACACATATATGCATATATATTTATATATCATTTTACAAATGTTTGTATGTATTGTGAGAATTTTGATTTTTACCCATAATAAAAAAATAAAATAAAATAAAAATAAAAATAAAAATAAATAAATAAATAAATAAAAATAAATAAATAAAAAAAAAAGAAAATGCATGCTTTATTGGCTGATTGCTCTTTCCTGTCTCGTTACCCACCCTCCCTGCTGGTCCTCCTACCTCTCTCAATAAACCACTTGCCTTGGAGTCCTTATCTTGGGTTCTACTTCTGAGATAACCCAAACTAGGACACTGTGTAACAAAGTGAACATCTACCTCATAAGAGAGTTAATGCATGCACCATCAGGCTCCAGTGAGGAGGTAACGTTCAGAGTTCTGGTTTAACATAACCATTAGCTCCCTCTCCCTTCCCCATAGACAACCTGGAGCATCGTTTCACACTGAGTGGTTTCCATTCTCTGGTTGCCTCAGCCACTACAATCTACAGCTTTCACTTGGGCACATCACCCAGGCAAATAGGACCCATCAGTCCCGCCCTCAGGTCTATCTTCTATTCTCATGACTGAGTGATCTTTATAAAACTCCCCTGCTTCAGGCCCGTCAGTTTCAGGATAAAGATATGTCCCTGGCATGGCATTTGAGGCTCCTTCACGTCCATTTCTCCAGGGCAGAGATATTACTGCATTCTCTGTGAATAAAATTCTATTAAAGTGCTTATAACACTGCTACAATTATTTGTGTTTCATATCTTGTCTGCTAGACTATAGATCTTTGAAGTCTGCAATCTCGGAACCACCATTTTCCACCAGAGGAAGTATAATACAGTGGTTAAGATTCTTCATGGCTTCTGGTTGGGCTCAATCCCAGCTCTACCACTTAGCAACTATGTGACTTTAGGCAAGTTTCTTAAGCTTTCTGTGTCCCATTTTTCTCTTCTAAAAAATTAGGATAATAACAGACCCTAACTCAAACTGATTTTGTGAAGTTTAAATGGGTGGAAAATGTAAAACAATTAAATTGTGTCTGGACACAGAAAGCACTTAATAAATGTTAACTATTACTAGAAATCATGCTATTATTAGTATTAATATTACTAATCTTTATCTGCCAGAAGGGTGGGCGGGGCATGCATTTGTGACGCTTTCAATCAAACCTACTAAATAAGAATTTCTTGGGATGCAGATTAGGAAACGAAGGAAACAAAGAAGACATGACAATGTACAATCCTGGACCAGAAAAAGGTACAATTTGTGGTCTAATTGACAAAACTTAAATTAGGTCTGTAGATTAATTAATAGTATTGTGTGAACGTTCATTTCCTGGTTTTCAATAAGTGTTCCATAGTTGTGGGATATGCTAACGTTTGGGGACAGCTGGGTGAAAGATAAGCTCTGTATACAATTTTTGCAGTCTTGCTATAAGTCTAAAATTATTTCAAAACAAAGTTTCAAAAGAGTTCCTAGGGTGGGGCATGTGTATTTTCAAGACTCCTTGCAAATCTCAGCTTGATCTCTAAGTCTCCAGCCTCACCTCCTGCCTCTATCCCTGGTGCTCAGGCTGCTCCAGGATCACAAGCTAACTTGCCCATCCTTTCTCCCATGCCAGGGCCTCTGCATTTGCTGTTCTTGCTGCCTGGAAGACCCCTCCCCAGGTCTTCACAGACTGGCTTCCTTCTAATTTTTCAAGTCTCAGCTCACAAGGCCTGCCTCTAAGAGGTCTTCAAAAAACTCTAAAAACTTCCCAATACCTACTATCCCCTCTGTTATTCTCATGACAACATAACTTACCACTATTTGAAATAATCTTGTTTATTCATAGATTTGATAGCTTATTATCTGTCTCCCCCAACTTGAATGAAAGTCTCATGAGGGCAGGACCATGGTTGTGTTGTTTGCACTATATTGCCCTGTCCAACTGGAAGGTGTTCAATAGTACTTTTTAATGAATAAGACACCCCTCCTTCTAGATCACTCCCTTAGGGCAAGCTCAACGTGTCAAAGGCTCTCCTCCCAATGTCCAGCAGGCCAGCTGAGACACTGTATGCAACAGAAGGGAGTGGAAAGGCCTGATTGTGTCCATCAGAGGTGGACTGCCGTCTCCTTCCACACTCAATACACATAGAAGGCAGCTTAGGGTTTCACTGCATTAGTTGCCTAAGTATTGGAGGAAAAAGAGCCATTGTCTCCTGGCAGTGCCTTCTTTATGTTCAGCCATCGCCTGCCAGCAATCTGCTCCAGTACACCAGGTATCTATCAAGTCCTAGAAATGGCACCCCTGTCTCCAGCTCTGCTTGTAATATCATACCATTCATCTAACTTGTGTTTTCAAAAAAGCTCTCTCCAGCCCTGCATTTAGCAGTGCACTTCATTTGTGCAGTAGTTAGGAATGCTTTGGGATATTCCTCACTTAAGGGGAAAAGCAACAAAAATTAACCCATTTTATGTGATTGAGCAGACTCTCCCAGATGCTGCAAAGTGCTACAAGGGAAGTTATATTAGGTTCTTCCCTATGTCTCAGGAAATGGTCCCACCAAGGTCCAAGTCTTGACAGAGGCAGGTGCCACCATCCATTTTAAGTCTAATAAAGCCCCTGAATATTGACTGGTAAGATTCATTCTTACCGTTAACGTATAAGGTTGTTAAAATAGTAAATTCATGGTTTGGTGTTTGTGGTGGATTGAACTTGTTTGGATATGTTCTTGGTTTTGGTCTTGGTCTGCATTCTGGTGGGTGTGGCCCCACTATAGTTAAGATCTCTTTGAAGTTTTATTTCAGTTAAGGTGTGGCCCCACTGAATCAGGTTGGGCTTTAATCCAGTTTACTGAAGTCCTAAATTTTGGACTTCTAGCCTCAAAATCGTGAGCCAATAAATTACCATTGTTCAAGCCAACTCATTGTATGGTATTGGTTTTAGAAGCCAGGAAACCAAAACAGTGTTTAACCCAGAAAAATAATTAGAATGCCAAGAGCCTGTGAGTCCCATTATCTGGCTATTATGTAACCTGCCACAACTGTGGGGTTTTAAAACATGCCTGCAAATTCTTTGATGCTCCTCCCACCAAGAAGTGGAATCTATGGCCCCTTCCCTTAAATCTGGGTGGACCTTTGTGACTGCCCCACCAAATAGAATGAAGCAGTGACACAGTCACTTCTAACACTAGTTCAGAAAAGGCCCTGCAGGTTTTTTGTTTTTATCTTTTTCAGGTCATTCACTCTGGGAGCCTTAAGTCTAATCAACTTTGAAGAAGTTCAGCTACCCATGTGGTGAGACCAAATGGAGAGACCAAAGAGAGCGAGAGAGACAGAGATCCTGAGGAGCCCCAAATAATTGAGTCTTCCCAATTGAAGCATCAACATGTGAATGAAGACACAGCCATATGGAAGCCCCTGAGAAAAACCTGCATAGCTGAGCCCAGCCAAACCCCAGATTTGTGAGCAAAATAAATATTATTTTAAGCCATTGCTTTGTGGTGGTTTGTTAAGCGGACAACAACTAGAACAGCAGCTCCCTCTGAGGATATTTGGCTAATGCAAAATACAGCAAGGGTTGTGTCACACCATTGCCTCAAATACGATCACTGCTTCTACTACTAATAATAATTCTACTAATAATAACTGTTGTTTTCTTATGGAGGCAGACCCTGGTTTAAGTGTTTTATATATATTATTTACTTGAATCCTTACAACATTCCTGTGTGGTAGAGAATATTATTATCCCCATCTTACAAGATAACCAAGGTTACAAGGTATTAAGTAACTTTTCCAGCATCAGTCATTTAACAGATGTTTATTGAGGGCTTCTGTGGTGCTTGGTCCTGTGTTAAGAACCAGGAAACAATGGTAGGTCAAACAGGCATGGTCCTTGGCCTCATGGAACTTACGGGCTGTTTGGGCACATAGACATTAATTAAACTTCTCACCATTTATTACTGTGATAAGAACCTAAGAAGGTGAGGTACTCTGAGGTCCTATAATACGGAGACAGTCTGGAGAATCCAGGAAATCTTCCACGGGAAGTAATACTCAGCTAAGAGGACAAAGGCTCACAGGAGGAGCAAATTGTTCTTGAGGGGCTGAATGAAGGTCAATGAGGCAATGGGACACAGGATGAGAAGTCTCCAGAGAGAGAGGCAGAGCCCAGCCATACATGCCTGGTAAGTCACGTGAAGGATTTGGGTCTTTATTTTAAATGCTCCAGGAAGCTATTGAAGAGTCTTAGACATAGGAAGGACATATTCAGAATTGTAGTTTTGAAAATACCACTTTGGTCTTAGTTAAGTGGAGAGGAGCTTGAAGTTGAGCAAACATGAATTTAGGGAATTTGCTGAAAAATTGACTTCCTACCCCTCCTCCTACAGAATGACCTATGAGCCCACCCTCTACTACAAACTAACACAACATGAAGAAGCTGCGTCTCCCTTCTTACTCTATCCAACCCCTTCCACTTGGCACAATACGTGAAAGAACACAACAAGCTGGTTAAACATTTGGGTTTTTAGATGTTAAGCTCCATGTTTTCCTAAGTGAAGCTCATTAAGAAAGACTCAGATGCTACTGCCTTTGATTGCTCATTTCTCATGCTAATGGCTTTCCATCTCCCCTGGTCATAAGCAGAGCTTCCTGGACGCAATCAACTATTGAGCACCTGCTCTTTGCTGGTTTGGTACTTAGAAGAGGTACGTGCCTCACTGTGCTCGTAAACTCCTCAGAAGGATACACTGACATATATGAAATACCTCCAGTCTGGGCTGTGTCTGCACATGGGATTCATACCTGGGCGTGTCTAAGGAGTTTCTAGAGTGGGTAATCTGTAGGCATATATTTACATAAGTAAACTTGCAAGGGAAGAAGAAGCCTGCATAGTCAAGGATTGTGGGCAGGTCCTGGGGAAAAGGGAAAGAAAGAGGGGGAGGCTGAGTCTCATGGACTCATGCTCAGACTGTGGAGAGAGTTGCTGCATGCAGTAGCAGAGGGAGCCATTTCCAGGGGCTTCTACAAGATTCAGGGGTACATACACAGATCAGAACATGGAAAAGGATGGTCTCCTCACTTCTGCTGGGGACTCAGGTGACTCAGCCCACTGAAAACTGCAGGACAGGCAGACACCTTTCCTCATGAGAGTAGCGGTTTGGCAGGCCTTGGGAGACAGCACCATCGCTATCTTTTGGACACGGGTGTTTTGCCTGTCGGTGCTTCCTGCCAGGAGTGGTAGCTGTGAGATGTGAGGCTCGTGGGCTAACATGGGGGAATATGAGGTGAATTTTGTAGGTTCACATGAGAACCCCCCCACCCCGGAACCTCCAGGAATAACAGGTGAGGTTCTGTTTTGTTTTAAATTTTTATTGTGGCAACACATATACAACATAACATTTTCCATTTCAACTACTTTCAACTATACAATTAAGTAGTACTACTTACATCACAATATTGTGGTAGCATCACCACCATCCATTACCAAAACTTTTAACTGGTGAGGTTTTAAAGTAGAGCTGAGGGAAGTAGATGTGGCTCAAGCAGCTAGGTGCCCACCTACCACATGGGAGGTCTCAGTTTCGGTTCCCGGTGCCTCCTAAAGAAGATGAACTGACGTGACAAGCTGATGCAACGAAGAGACAAAATGATGAAACACAATGAGAGACACAACAAGCAGGGAGCGGAGGTGGCTCAAGCGATTGGACGCCTTCCTCACACATGGGAGGTCTTGGGTTTAGTTCCTGGTGCCTCCTGAAGAAGATGAGCACACAACGAATAGACAAAGAGAGCAGACAGTGAGCATAAACAATTAGGGAGTGGAGAGAAATAAAAAAATAAATAAATAAAGTAGAGCTGAGAGCCTTTCCTTGTGCTTTTGAGGACATGAATCAGGGAAATCTTGTTATTCCTGCTCATTGCCCTCACAGTGTGAGTCCACCTGAGAAAGGCTGCAGAGGGAACAGCCAAGAGCTTAACAATGTTTTCCTGATGATACATACAAAAGAAGCAGACACACGGGCTCTCCCAGTTGCTAATGTGAGAAGCAGCAGCAGCAATAGGAAGATCTTTGTCCCTCTTCTCAAGGAGCCCAATCGCTCATCACCCCGCCATGTTCAGCTAACGAAAACTGAACTGACGGTGCCTGAAAACAGTGTCTGGTGGGTAGGAGGGAGACGTCAAAGGGACTGGCTGGCTGGCTGGGGTCAATGGAATTCAAGGACAAACGCTACATGCAATGTAGGGTTTCAATACGTGGGAGAAGCTTAAAGACACGCTGTTGGATCCGCATATTCGTACAGGTTCAAAGCATTGGAAATCACATAAACTGGGTGAAGGAGAATTTGATTTAAATTTTGGAATAAATTACCATGACTCAAAACTGAGGAGCTGCACTGACAACTGTAGGGATGCGTGTGCAGAAGGAAAACCCAAGTAGGCTGTGAGCAGGAGTCAAGGCCCTCAAGGGCAGCTCCTTGAGAATATGGAGAAACTACCCTCATGGGTGGAGCAGAGGAACTTGTCAGAGGGAGGTGAGAGTAGGGAGAAGAGAGGAGGCCAAATGGAGGAAGGCTGTGTGCAGTCTGCAACATCTCTTCCTGGCCCCTCAGATCTTCATTATGTTTAATGGGCTCGCCCAGGGCTTGAGGAGAATGGCTTTTCTATGGACACCAGTGAAAGAATGGGTTTACATTTGTTCTGATGAGGGGCGAAACAAGGACAGCAAACACAATGGCAGGAATAGGGGTATAGGGGGGCCGAGAGGCTGCTGCTGGCCTGTAGGTAACTTTCTATTTCTCAGTTAACCTCACAAAACCCCCATTTTACAGGGGTAAAAGTCAACTGTGGCAGTTTGAGATTATTTTATGAATCCCCAAAAGAGAAAGATTGTGTTTGTAAACTAATCTATTACTCTGGGTGTGATAACCTTTGATTGCATCGAATCCAGCTGAGGTGTCTCTGATTAGATTACCTGTTGAGATTTGATTTGACTACATCAGTAGGTGTGACTCAGTTTGAGTTCCCACCCCCTTGCTGGGTCTGTCTGTCACACAGACAGAGAGACACATAGAAAGAAAGCACTGTCATTTTGTATCCTACCATGTGACAGAAAGGAAAAGGCTCAAACAGTTAAGGCCCCAGGTAGAGATGAGCCATCTGCCTGATAGTTTACAACTGACCTTGGGAAAAGAGCAGACCAGCTGAAGGCCAGGAAAGAAACAAGCCCTATGCCAGGAGAAGAGGACTACAGGATCACTTAAGCATGAAGCCTCAAGAGGAAGAGGAAGCCCAGAGGGGAAGGAGAGACCAGGCAGAGATCGCCCACCATCTTGCTTCAACACGTGGCAGCTGACTTTGATGAGAAAGCAGCTCTAATGGTACCTTGATTTGGCCTTGGAACTATAAGCTTTTACCCCTAAATAAGTCCCCTTTACAAAAGCCAACAGATTTCTGGTACTTTGCATTGGCACCCCTTTGGCAGACTAATATATCATCCTATAAGTTAGAAGCTAAATTTGGACTCAGAACAAAGTCATCCAAGTTCTCCACCAGTTGCTGCCAGCTCCCTTCTAGCATGTCCAGGGTGAAGGATGAGCAACGACGGGGGCACAAGAGGGCTGATGACCCAGTGTGGGGATCCATGACTGCCTTTTGCTCTCCTTTCCTCTGGGGCTTTGTTCCCCAGGATGAAAAGAGCTGTGTGAGGCAGCAGAACTGACCAGTCTGCCTCATGCAAGGTTGGGTTTTGTATCTCCTGATCAGGAGGACCACACATCTTTTAACGAGCATATGAAACAGCCGCACTCACTCTTGCCCTCACATGAAGTGACCGGAAGTTGTTCTCCCATCTGCCGTGAGTCTGAAACAGCACCACCCTGTCATTTAGGCTGACTCAGGAGGGAGACGGAGAATGGAGTGCATAATTTAGTGCCCCGTTCGTGCAAGCACAAGCCAGTAACCATGTTCTACCTAGTCAGAAACAAGGAAAGGTAGACAGGCCCTCTCCTGTTTTGCTTCTCATTTCGGGCTTGCTTTGTCACACACCGACATCAAAGAGCCAATACTCAACAAAAGGACATGGAGAACAGTGATATTAAGGCACTATGAAGTCACTGGTATAATTACAACTTCCTAGCCACCACTCAAGAGGGCTGATTAAAACCTGACAAAAGTCCTCAGTACCTGCCTGACATGGTTATTTTGCTTCCTTGCAGCAAAGTATTGCTTATTCTTCAGCCTATATACATTTTCTATTGTCATGCCCTATTGTGTTCAGTAGCAAACTACTGAGGTTAAAGACAAGTGAATTGAGAAAAAAAAAAAAGTCCTTAATTCTTCTATTTATACTCTAAAATGAGTCCAGAGGTGTGTTTTCACATTCCACTTGCCACAGGTACAATACAAAGCGAGAGCTTCGGCCCAGACAGCTGCTGACAGCAGCCAAGGAGAAATGGAGAGCAAGAGAGAGTCCCTAGTGTGCAGGCCAAGGGCTACACAGTGAGTAAGTGACGAATGTGGGTTTAATACATTTCAAAACCCATGTTGGGTCCACACTGCCTCTTTGATAAGTAATGACACATTCTCCCTTCCCATGTGCCCACTTGACATGGACCCCTTAGACTCCTGGCAGGGCTGTTTGGAATAGGAATTCGGAGCTAGGCCAAATTTGGGGGCATCTACCTTTCCCCTTTGCTTTCCTAGCCCCCTAAAGGCAGCTCTATATGTGGCTCCTATAGACATTGCCCTCAGAGTGCTGCTTTTTTTTTTTTTAAAGCAAGCTCTTTTGTCTGGACCCTCACCTGGTTTAAGGCCAAAGAACACTGCAGGTGGAATGGAAAACCTTCTAGTTCCAGCTCTGTCAATACACACTGGCATTAGCACTTTCGTGGACCCTAGCCACTTTCGCTTTCTTACCCCATTAAAAAAATATTGAAAATAATATTTCACAACTGTGCTGATATGAGATGAATATAATCCAGGCTGGTTTCATTATTATATATTCATTGTTCTTATAATACTTTCTTTTCTGATTTTAATAGGAATTAAAATTAAAACATTTTTGTGGATCTCTGAAAGTAATGTGGGCCTCAGTACTGTGCTTGCCACACCTGATGGATAACTAGCACAATGAACTAGCTGGGTGACCTTGAGCCAATCACTGACCTTTGTGTGTTTCCATTCTTTTATCTGCAAGGCTGGCTTGCCTGCTCCTCGGGTTGTGTGTACAGATCATGGGAGACAATTGCAGTGCTCAGAATTCAGCCCAGCGTAGCCTATTACTTATGGCAGGAACCAGTAGACAGCAAGGGGCCAGAGTGCAGAATTAGGCCAGCTCACTGGGGTGGGACAGAAGCCAGAAGGGCCCTTCTCATCTCAGAAGAGGCCCAGGCAGGCCAAGCTGGTGTGCACAGACACAACACAGCAAGTCACACACAGGCAGCCGGCAGGCCTGGAGGCCCCGACAGTCACATGAAGCATGGCTGTGGGTGCCTGGTGCAGTTCAGATGCTTTGAACCTGTGTCCCCAGCCCAACAATTCTTGCCAAATTCATGGGAAGGAAGGCACAATTCACAATATAGTTCCTAAACAAAACTTCAGCACCCAGACTCATACCTCCTGCCTCATTTCAACTGGTACTTTGTTTCTTTGGCTTCCCATCCTAATAGTCATCTCATACTTTTCCACCTATCAACACTCAACCCTCCTGCTTCACATCTGTGCTTACATTGTGCATTTATACTCTTGTCCAAAGGCAAGAGCACACCTTGGCTCATCACCATGTGCCAGAAGTGCCCACAGGCAGTTCTGGCTAGGAGTGCCCAGACATCTTTTAGACCAGGCAGTAAGAAATCCAGGGCAGGTGATCCTCAAGTGCAGACAGCAGACAGGCCAAGAGCTATGGCAGTGAGCTGCAGGACCCGGGCTCCAGCCCAGCAACCACCTAAATGCCCATCAACAGAAAAGTTGTTGAACAAATGATGGTACAGTGGAATACCACGCAGCTGGTATTCCAGTTTATGCATGCATTTCCCTTGTCAAACACAAGACGAAGCCAACACTAACAGATTTGGCTAGTAAAGAAACAATGAGTCTTTTTTAGATTCAGTTTGTTACTTACATACTCACTCTTGAAAGCAAGAGTAGCCTAAGGTACCAGCACCCCTGGTAAAGGATGGCACCAAAATAAAAGGGGCCAGATGACTGAACCATGGATAGCAGGGCATCCTGTTGTTGAGGAGGCAAGGCCATGCTGGAGCTAAGCCATTTTATAGCCTGTAGCTGTACTGTATGTGGGGCAAGGCAGAAAGTTTCCTTCCTTATCAGAACCCAGGAGGCAATGAGAAACTGTCTCATGATAGCTTCCCAGGAAGATAGACAAGTGAGTGGGAAATAGCCTTGGAGTAGCTCCTTACAAGCCTCCCATGCCCTCCTGTTCTGGGAGAAGCACAGGGCATTCTGTCAAGGCTTAGGTCCAGCTGGGGTTCAAGCTTTCCCCACATGGTCCATGGGAGCGCATGCAGGGAGGCCAGGGAGCCATGGTGGGGCCATCTCCCTACACTCTTGGTTTTGGTATGCTTTTTGTTTCCAATAGCCAGTTCCTGCAGCTTTTTTTCAGAGGACCATCCCATATAGCAGGAAAGCAAGAAACATCTGGGAATTTGCATGCTTCACACCTAGGAAAGCTCTTAGGGGGCTTTCCAGTGACTGGCAGGTGCAGAAGTTTGAATACTTCAGCTTCCTTGCCTCACAGAAGCATAACTTACTCTTTAGAGTTCTCCCAAAGGATCAGGCTGAAGCTTTCCCCATGGGACTTTGCCTGAGATCTCATACCCTTGCTTGACTTCCTCCTTTTTCACATACTGTCTCCCCAACTCCCTTAATGGTTTCCCCTGGGAGCCACTTCCAGAATTAATCACTTATACCAGAATTTTCATCTCTGGGGAGCCTGTCTGAAGACAACCACTAACCTCACAGGACTGTAATGAGAATTAAAGAAGTATGTATGTGAAAGAACTGTGTAACCAGAAGTCCTACAGATATATTGTGGCCTTTAAACCTCCTGTGCTAGCTCCCAACTAAACCCAAATGTCAAGTTTTCCTAGTTTATAGGTGTGCATGCATCAGTTATATACCGCTATGTAACAAGCCAGCCCCAAATGTAGTGGCTTAAGTAACTTGTCATCTCTCACAATTCTGTGGATTGATTGGGTTTGCCTGGGCTTACTCATGCTGCAGTATTTAGCAAGTGGGACAACTGGGGATGGGCTTATCTGGGCATCTGAGATGGCTGGGCCATATGGTCTTTAATCCCAGCCTTCTTCACAGTCTGACAGTTTCAAGGCAACTTTCCAAGAAAGCAAGAGCAGAAGCTGCAAAGCTTCTTGAAGCCAAGGCGGGGAAGCACACAACAGCCCATTCAGCATTGGTCAACATAAGTCATAGGGTCAGCCCAGATTCAAAGAGGTTGGGAAATAGTCTCCATCTTTTAATGGGAGAAAGTAAACAAGTTTGTGGCCATATGTATTCTACACGGTGCCTGCTTAGCTTTGTGAGTTTGCAGTAATGGTGCTAATGAAGCAGAAGTCACAGGTTTAATTCAGAGAGTAGCCTGCGTCTCCTGATGATAAAGAGCAGCCATCTCCTCAGAGCAGATCACCGATCAATAAAAGTATGCCTAGCAGTAAGTAGCTCGATCTGAAGAAACCCCTCACTGCCTCCAGTCCAACCTCTTAGCATGGCTTTAGACCAGGCTCCCCAGCATCATTTTACCTACAAAGGATAGCAGCCTGTCTGCCTGAGTTATGTCTGACCCTCCTTTGCGGGTCTCTCTTCATTACATTTACCCTCCTACAAAATGAACAGAGAAAAAGCCCTTTTGGGTATAATAAGAGTGCATTACTTGGAAAAGAGCTTTAACTATGTAGAGCTCCAGCCTGCGTGGTGCTGGGTAGGATTTAAGACGGCACTGCTGATGAGGATCCTGCAGGCTTAGAGGCAGCGTTGTCCCCTCTTTGTAGACGAAGAAACTGGGCCTCAAAGAGGTTTCCGAGCTTAAACCCAGGTCCCTTTGTGGTTTTGCTCCCTTTTGGCGAGTTTCATTTTTCACACCTTCTTCAAGACTTGTGAAACCTCAGTTCAGTGCAAACTCATTGTGCCAGATTTTCTCCATCTTGCAAACAGTCCCTGCCTGCCGCTTTCTCCCATCTTCTCTAGCAAGTAGGATTAAATAATGCCCTGCCCATGATCTTCTTTGATCTCCTACTGCTGAGGGCCATTGGCCACAAAGGACAATGAAACAATAACAACAAGAGTACCAGCTAACTTTCTTAAGCATGTACTCTTTGGCAGGTGCTGTGCTAACAGCGTTATAGAACTTAATCCATTTAATCTTCCCCCAAAACACGGTGAGACAGGTACGCTTATCAGCCTGGTTTTGCTGTTAGGGAATCTCAGAAGTTAATGTCACTTGCAAAGGCCACAGAGTTGGTGGCAGAGATGGGTGCCAGGTCTGTCTCCATGATACTGTTAGGAGTCCTGAAGTCCTTATACACATCAACATTGTCTGTGGACTAAGAAATATATGCACACTCTAGAGATTAATAGATTTATTTTATTTTATTTTATTTTTTAAAGATTTTATTTGTTTATTCATTTATCCTCCCCCCCTTGCTGCTTGTGCTCGCTGGGTCAGCTAACCACGCCACGCAGGCGGGCTTGCCTTCACCAGGAGGCCCCGGGAACAGAACCCGGGGCCTCCCATATGGTAAACGGGAGCCCTACTGATTGAGCCACAGCCGCTTCCCTAGATTTATTTTTAAACCATTAAAAAATTCCTTGGAGCTTTTTCATTATGTTCTTAATTAATTGCACTAAAATGCATCAACTCATAAAGGTTGGGACTCTCTGTCCTTCAGTCTTTATTACCTGTACTACTTGTTCAGTACCAATTTGCTTGTCCTGTGCCTCTATTTACTTTCAAGTATTTTTTGTGCTGTTTCTTCAACCAGGTAAACTCCTAATAAATGGGATGCAACAAATAGAGTTTCTTTGTGCTCCACCAGATCCTACTCTAGGGTCCGACACTTAACATATATTCTATAGATATGGGGTTAGTTGATTGATTTATTTCAACAGCCTCCTCAGAAAGACCTCCATAATGTCCCCTGCCCCATATCACCATTGGGGATAGGCTACTGTAGGCTGCATGCCTCCTACAGTTCCTGGGCGGGTGGGAGGTGGGAGTGAGGATAGTGAAAATAAGTACCATGTATTGAGTACCTACTATGCCCAGGCCTTGTGCTCAGTGCTGGGGACACAACGATGAAAACACAGAGCATGGAACTGACATAGTAAGCACATACTTCATTTCATTAATACCACTACCTATAGGAGAAGAGTCATCATATCCTTTTTTTTTTCTCTTTTTTTTTTAAACAAATCAATTTTATTGATACATATTAATAAAGCATACAATTCACCCAAAGTATACAATCAATGGTATTTGGTATAACCACACATAGATGTGTGCCCATCACTTCAATCATTATTAAAGCATTTTCATTATTTCAATAATAATAATAAACAAAACACAGACAAACAAACAAGAAAATTCTTTACCTCTCAATCTCTCTAATTCCCCTGCTGTACATAGCTGCTATTTCTGGCTATTCTTGCACAATCATTTATTTGTTTATTAAGCAGTTTTATTGAGATATAGTCACATATCATATGATCTATCCACAGTGTATAATCAATGGCTTTTAACATAATCAATGCTGTACATTCATCATCTCAAAAAATTTAGTACAATTTCATTACTCTAAAAAGAAAGACCCCACACCCCTTAGCATTCCTTCCTCAACCCTACATAACCATTAATCTAGTTTCATCTTTATAAATTGATTTATATTTACATTTTATTTAAACAGAATCAAACAATATATAGTACTGTGTGTCTGGTCTCCTTCAGTTAGTGTAATGGTTATTTTTGTCTGATATTAACATTTTGTAGTATTAACCTACATTTGTTCAGCTTCGAAGAAAAACGGTCTTATATATGCAATTTTACCCATATTCATATTTCACATAATGTATTTATATTTCACATAATATATTTAGTTCATAATAGAGTAATCATACAGTATTTGTCCTTTTGTGTCTGGCTTGCTTCGCTCAACATAATGTCCTCCAGGTTCATCCATGTTGTCATGTTTCACAACTTCATTTCTTCTTACCACTGCATCATATTCCATCATGTGTATACTCCACATAGAGAAGTTATAGAGGAGCAGAGCTTGAACTATGCTTTCTCTCAGTATTTTTCAAACTGCAAGTCATGATCTATTGTTGGGTTAGTTTGTAGTAAATTTTACTTAGTGAGTCATAACTATCATTTTTTAATGGATTGGATGGGAATGGAATATAAATTATCAGTACATAACATGTAGTAAAAGGAAGTATTATTTGATGAGAGCATGCTTTCATTTATACATAAACACATATACATACAAACATACTGGTTCACAATGTATTTCTTACTGCAGTCACATAAAAAAATGTATGAAAGCCACAGATTTATCCAAATTCCAACCTGTCCTACTGTTTTCTATCCTGTCTTTTTTTTATTTTTTTTTTTTTTTTTATTATGGGTAAAAATAAAAATTCTCACAATACATACAAACATTTGTAAAATGATATATAAATA
>JAKSZT010054263.1:935075-955665 GCA_026826555.1 Tolypeutes matacus
ACTTGTTTCTTTTTCCTAGTAAGTGTATTTGATTATTTTATGGACTAAATGTTCATGGAGGATTTGGATCACAGAAGGGTTACAATGGGTACTGCGGGGGATTATTGGGGGGAGGGTGTCTGGGGGGTGGTTTGTGGGGATTGGTTCAACCGAATATGCATGAAAGATATACAAAATCATTCAAAGGATCGGGGGATGGGGCAGGGTCACGATGGGTGGATAATCACACAATAAATGAGGGAATCTAAATTCCTAGCCTGGAGAGCTCTGCCACAATCTCCAAGGGAGCAGCAATAGTCCTCTGAGTGTAGGCACAGTGCCTTTCAAAATAGGATGACCCACTGATGTGTTTTTTTTGTTTTGTTTTGTTTTTTTTTTTTTAATTGATGACTACCCTTGTGAGTTTTTGCTCTTGTAAATGAGACTTAGCCTGCAGTTGTGGGGTGCCTAAGGGTTGCCACCTGAGAGCCTCCTTGTTGCTCAAATGTGGCCTCTCTCTAAGCCAAACTCAGCATATGATTGCATTACCTTCCCCCCAACGTGGGACATGACTCCCAGGGATGAGCCTCCCTGGCAACGAGGGATTAATATCTATCCTGTCTTTTTAAGGAAAAGAACTTCCCAAATTATTCTAAGTCCCTTTGGAAACTTCCTTGGTTATTTTTGACTCTGATTACACTTAGGAATATGCTTCCAGGTTCACACAGCCTAGATATACCCCCGTCTGTCCTCCCACTGGAAAGTTCCATTTGCCTGCTTGCTGAAGGGCTCTCTCCTTATTTAATATTCACAAGTAGCTCCTCCTTGCCCCACTATCAGTTGGTTTTCTGTCTGTATTAGTCAGCCAAAGGGGAGCTAATGTGAAATACCAGAAATGGGTTGGTCTTTACAAAGGGTATTTATTTGGGGTAGAAGTCCACAGTTACCAGGCCAGAAAGCGTAAGTTTCTTCTCTCACCAAAGTCCATTGCCACGTGTTGGAGCAAGACAGCAGCCGACGTTTGCCAGGGTTCGGGCTTCTTGGGTTCCTCTCTTCCTGGAGCTGCATTTCTATCCCGGCTTAGTGCCTCTGTTTCCTCCACAAGGTCAGCTGTAGACTATCAGGGGAACAGCTGGCTTCTCTTCTCCTGGGGCCTTTATTCCAACATCAAAACTGCTTCTCAAAAACTGCTCCCTCTATCCTTTGCCTTGCCTTTTATATTCGATTCTCCCACCCACCAAGGGGTTGGGCTCAATGCCCTACTGACCTGGCCCAGTCAATGCCCTAATCATAACTTAATCATACCCAGATGAACAGATCAGTTTACAAGCATGATCCAATTATATTTTTTGAATTCATAATTACATTAAATTGCCCAACGGCTACACCGTCCTAAAGAGATGCACAATTAAGCTCCATGGCAACCACCAAGATAGGATGGAGATCACTTAATCTTTGATGTCACTAAATAATTGGGGTAACAAATGATACAAGAAAAGGGCAGTTGTTACCACCCGAGTCTCCTGAGTACCAGAACCACAGTAGCATAATAACCATGGAGCCCTCAAGCCTTTTAGCGTGCAGCCTCCAAGATTCAGACTGGGGAGACAGAATGATGTCTGACTTTTCCAAGGCATTATTTGGTCCTTACATCTGAAACAAGACCCTCACCTTGCATTTAGAATCCCTTCCCCCTCTGAGGAGCACAAGACATTTGGCAGGTAGTGTTAACTTCCTTCTATGAGGTAGAAGAGGATGGGGTGGAAGAGGTGGCTGGAGGTCCTGTGGAAACAGTACTACATTACAATGAGAAGATTGGGCCAGTCCCAGCTCTTTCTCATACTACATGCTGAACAAGTCATCTAGCCTCCGGAAGAACACATTTCTTCCTCTCTAAATGGAAACTGAAAAGGAGTTGCCTTATTTATATAGCTGTGAGGACTAGCTAAGACCATTTAATTGAAAACACTTTGTAAATATGAGGTAGCTTTCTAAATTTAGATAATAGTAGCAGTAGTAAAAATAGTAGTAGTAGTTATGCTACTTACGGGTTCAAAATTTTGTTGACTTCAGAAACTTGGTAGAACACAATTATAATACAGTATGGTCTCAACTATGAGACAAAATAAAATATAAAATATAAAACCCTAAACTATGGATAATAAAGCATATCAGAAGAAAATATATCTAAATGTTAGCAGTGATTGACTTTCAATAGTGGGATGATTGCTTTTCTTTCCATATCTATTTTCTTGTATTTTAAATTGTATATGAATATAATAAACATATTTTAATAATTAAAAAATAAATATTAAAACACTTACTAAACTCTTAAACAACCAATGAGTTAAAGAAGAAATCAAAAGGGAAATTAGGAAATATCTTGAGGCAAATGAAAATGAAACACAATGTATCAAAATTTATGGGATGCAGCAAAGGCAGTGCTGAAAGGGAAATTTATATCTCTAAATGCTTACATTAGAAAAGAAGAAAGATCTGAAATCATAGACCTTATCTCACAGTTGGAAGATCTAGAAAAAGAAGAGCACACTGAACAGAAGGAACTAAATAACAAAGATTAGAATGGAGATAAATGAAATAGAGAATTTAAAAAAAAACAATAGAAAGGATAAGCAAAACCAAAAGTTGGTTATTTGACAAGATCAATAAAATTAACAAACCTTTAACTGAGCCAACAAAGGAACAAAAAGAGACTTCTTGGCAAAAAAGAAAAAAGAAAAAGGACACAAATGAAAAACAGAAATGAAAGGGGGGACATTACTACTGATCTCACAGAAATAAAAAAGACTATAAGAAGATACTATGAAAGACTATATGCCAACAAATTAGATAATCTAGATGAAATGGACAATTTCCTAGAATCATACAAACTTCCTACACTGACCCAAGAAGAAATAGAAGATCTCAACAGACCAATAATAAGTAGAGATTGAAACAGGCATAAAGCAATATGTATGGCATCTAATATTGAAACTGTGATTTTCACTACAAAAATATTGCCTAGGGCAATCTGTGAGATGAGAATGGTACTGAACTGGCCACTGGTTTTAAGTGCATACATGTTTTTAAAAAATAAAAAGGAAGAGAATAAAAAAAAAAAAAAAGCCTCCCAAAGAAAGCCCAGGACCTGATGGCTTCACTGGTGAATTTTATCAAACGTTCTAAGAAGAATCAACACCAATCCTGGTCAAACTCTTCCAAAAAAATTGAAAAGGAAGGAGTACTTCCTAACTTATTTTATGAGGCCAGGATCACCCTACAACCAAAGCCAGATAAATGTATTACAAGAAAACAAAATTACAGAGCAAATCCTCTTATTAATATATATGCAAAAATCCTCAGCAAAATATTAGCAAACAGAATCCAACAGAGAATTAAAGAATTATAAACCATGATCAAATAGGATTTATCCCAGGTATGCAAGAGTAGTTCAACATAAAAAAATAAATTAATGTAATACACACCACATTAATAGAATGACGGGGAAACCCCCATATAATCATCTCAATTGATGCAGTAAAGGCCTTTGACAAAATCTAGTAACATTTCTTGACAAAAAAAACACTTAGAAAACTAGGAATAGAAGGAAAATTACTCAACATGATAAATGACATATATGAAAAACTTACCACTAACATCATACTCAATAGTGAGACTGAAAGCTTTTCCTCTAAGATCTGGAATAAGACAAGGATGCCCACTGTCACCACTGTTATTCAAAGCAGTAGTGGAAGTTCTAGCTAGAGCAATTAGGAAGAAAAAGAAATAAAAGGAACTCAAATTGGAAAGGAAGAAATAAACATTTCCTTATTTGCAGATGACATGATCCTATATATATAGAAAATCCTGAAAAATCCACAACAAAGCTACTAGAGCTAATAAACAAAGTGGCAGGGTACAAGATCAACATGCAAAAACCAGTGGACAATCTGAAGAGGAAATCAAGAAAAAATTCCATTGACAATAGCAACTAAAAGAATCAAATATCTAGAAATAAATCTATCTAAGGATGTAAAGGACTTATACATGGAAAACTACAAACATTGCTGAAAGAAATTTTAAAAGACCCAAATAAATGGAAGAACATTCTGTGTTCATAGATGGGAAGACTAAATATTGATAAGATGTCAATCCTACCCATAGTGATTTATAGATTCAATGCAATGCCAATCAAAATTACAACAGCCTTCTTTGCAGAAATGGAAAAGCCAGTCATCAAATTTATATGGAAGGGTAAGGGGCCCCAAATTACCAAAAACATCTTGAAAAAGAAGAACAAAGTTGAAGGACTCACACTTCCCAATATTAAAACATATTACAAAGCTACAGTAATCAAAAGAGCATGATACTAGCACAAGGACAGACATATAGACCAATGAAATTGAATTGAGTGTTCAGAAATAAACCCTCACATATATTAGCACTTTTTACAAGAGTGCTAAATCTATCAAATGGGGTAAGAATAGTCTATTCAACAAATGATGCTGGGAAAATTGTATGTCAATATGCAAAAGAATGAAGGTGGACCCCTACTTCACACCATATACAAAAATTAACTGAAAATGAATCCAAGAGATTTCTAAATGTAAGATATAATATATAATATACTTTTAAATATATGAAACAAAATTATAAAATTTCTAGAAGAAAACATAGGGAAACATCTTCAGGACCTTGTCTTAGGCAATGATTTTTTAGACTTTACACAAAAAGCATGAGCAACAAAAGAAAAAATAGATAATTGGGACCTCACCAAAATTAAAAACTTTTGTGCTTCAAAGGACTTTATCATGAAAGTAAGAAGACAATCCACAGAATGGGAGAAAATATTTGGAAACCACATATCCAATAATGGTTTAAAATCCAGAATATAAAAAGAAATCCTACAACCCAATAATAAAAATATGAACAGCCTAAATTGGAAATGGGCAAACAACTTGAAAAGACATTTCTCTAAAGAACATATACATATGGCCAATAGGCACATGAAAAGATGCTCACCATCATGAACCACTAGGGAAATGCAAATCAAAATCATAATAAGACACCATTTCACCCCCACTAGAATGGCTACTATTAAAAATATGGAAACTAAGGGTTGGAGAGGTTGTGTATAAACAGGAAAACTCCTTCATTGTTGATGGGAATGTAAAATGGTGCAGCTGCTATGGAAAACAGTTTGGCGGTTCCTCAGAAAGTCGAAAATAGAATTAACATTTGAACTCGTGATTCCACTCCTAGGTATATACCCAAAAGAACTGAAAGCAGGGACTTGAACAGATATTTGCACACGGATGTTTATCACAGCATTATTCAAAATTGCCAACAGGTGGAAGCAACCCAAGGGTCCAACAACAGAAGAATGGATAAACAAATGTGGTATATATACACAATAGAATATTATTCAGCCAGCTATTAAAAGGAATGAAGTTCTGATAACGTGCTGCAACATGAATGAACCTTGAAGTCACCATGTTGAGTGAAATAATACAGACACAAAAGGACATATATTATATGACCTCATTTACATAAAATAATTAGAATAAGCAATATCATAGTGTTACCAGGGGTCAGGACTAGGGTGTTAATGCTGAATTGGTACAGAGTTTCTGTTGGGGTGATGGAAAAGTAGTAGACGGTAGTGATGATAGCAAAACACTGTGAATGTAATCAACACCACTGAAATTTGTGTATTTGAAAGTGGTTAAAATGGGAAATTTGGGGCTGTATATACATTAGAATATAAATTTTAAAAATAACAGAATTGTACAACACAAAGAGTAAACCTCAATGTAAATTATGTAGGCTAATTATGAGTATTATTTTATCAACTGCAATAAAGTTACCACACTGATGCAAAATGTTAATAGAAGGGAAAACTATGTGGGAAGGTATTTTCTTCATGATTTTTCTGTAAACCTATAGCTGTTCTAATCTTTAAAAATGAAAAAAATGAAAAAAAATATTAAAAATCATAGATAAAAGACAGCTTAAATATTTCAAAAAAATTAAGAGGATAAAATGATTCCCAATTGAAAGAAGAGCCAAAAAATTCTTTGGAAGAGCCAAAGACTCCAGGAAAGGAAGACCTCTGAAGTTGCCACTTGTCAACTTGTATATATATTGCCCAGAAAGAAGGAACTTTATCTCGGCAACATGAATATCTGATTCATTAGAAAGTCAGTGTCATCGCAGTAAAAAATTGTACTTATCAACTTTTACCATAACATAATTAAAATTTTCCTCTGCTTAGCTATGTGACCTTGATAAGGGTTTTAAGCCCTCCTGAGATTCCATTTCTTCAGCTATACAATGGGAGGAATTTGGTAAAGATTAAATGAGAGAATGTATATAAACCCCCCAACTCGGGGATTGGCCCATTGTTCTCCCTTCTCTTCCAGTAAGGATCTTGTCATGTTTTGTTTTGTTTTTTACTATACCTCCCTGTTTTGTTTGGTTCCATTTTATTTGCAAATAACTGAACAAACTAGTTTAACCAAACCAAAAAGAAAAATAAAAGTAAAATGTGCTAGAAAGATACAGGGGCATCTTACAGATGGCAAGATAGGAACGAAGCCAGACTTCAGGGCACCACATGGCACCTGAACCCAGAAGTGGCAATGTAGAGAGCAGTTCTCACAGTCTGTCTCTGGGGCCATGTGTCTTCATGCCTTCATTCCCTGTGACATCCGTTCCACTCTTCTTCCCCCACAGATGGACGGTGTCTGCTTTCCATCCTTGTGGCAGTCCCAGGGCTCCTGAGTTTGCTCTTCTCTTCTCTATGCCAGCCTGTCTCCGGCTTTAATAGGAAGTTGCTAACTCTCAAGGTTTAATTCACAGGAGAAAGCAGCAGACTGGCCAGAGTGGGTCTGGTGTCCACCCCAGGTCCAATCCATGCTCTTTTGTTCACCTACTCTGTGTTGAATTGGACTCTCTCCTTGGAAAAATGCACATACATGCACATTTTGCACACAATTTCAAAGAGTTAACAAATCTTCCAAAGCATAAACATGAGCCATGGACCCCAGTGAGGAATCACTAACTAGGATTGAATTTTTATTGTCATAATTCACCTCCTCGTTACCTCTTTCATATGTGGAAAACACAGGAAAGTGATTCATACATATAATTTGTACATGGTTTAATATTCCAGAGGCACTTCTTAGTAACCTGATCATCGTAACATACTCCTTGGATACAAACACAGCTACAGCAATTATATTTACCTTTAATTTCTAATGGACTATGGTAACCACATGCCTTTACAGAACATTCCCATACATTCCCTTTAGCATAGCACCTACCTGCAGTGAGCTAAAAGCATTTCCATGTCATTGTTTGGCTCTATCACTTGCCAAGTCTTTCCCCTGCCCCTGCACTTAAATACCCACACTGTCCTCTTAAGATGTATGAATTCCAGTCTCCCTTCCTTCTCTATTTTCTACCTGGATGCTGTGAGATATCCTGCTGTGAGGCACCCCTGTCTCATATGAAACACTTCCCAGCAAGGCTGTCTAATCTGTTCCATGCATCCTTCCCACCACACCATGCCCAGTTGCATGCTTCATCAGGATTGTAACCTGCAAAACCAACCAACAAACAGAAAACAGTAATATAACTCCAACTGATTTCAAAGAAAGAGAGTAAAGTTATTAGCTTCTATACCGGAGAAGTCCAAAGTAAGTAGAACTGACATTAAGTAGAGCTAGATCCAGGAACTCAAACAAGGTCATCCAGACTAAGACTGCATCTCTCTTCTCCTCTCTCAGTTCTGCTTTCCTCAGTATTGGCTTCTCTCTCAGACAGGACCTAACCACAGTGACCCCTGCCATCTCTGGGTTTATTGTCTTCTTTTAGCTAGCATCCCCAATAACAAGAGAGCATCCCCAATAACAAGAGAGCATCCCCCTTCCAACTGTTCCAACAAAACACTCAACACTGAGTCTCTTTGAGGCATCTTGAATCATGTGCACATCCCTGAGCCAGTCACTGTGCCTAGGGAAAAGGAGGACACTCATTGGCCAGGCCTGCACATGCTGCCCTTGGACTGGTGCACTCCAACTACCCCCACCAGTAGGTCTGCCCCACCCAAACCATGTGGAGTGAAAAGTCTTTCCACAAAGGCAAAAAAAAAAAAGGTGCTACAATGAGAAGGAAGGATGAAGAGTGGGCAGGGAAAATCACAAAAGTTCATTACCTTATTTAATGTCTGTTTTCTTTTTCCTCCATTCTCTTCTTGGAATCTCAATTTTATAGCATCTTCTTACAGCCCAGAACAAAGGCAGCTGCATTCAGCTCAGCACACACCCTGAGGAGCTCTCCACTCCAAAAATGGAATTCGCAAGTGTCAAGTGTGACTCAAGATGACGAAGCCTATAATTCCTGGGCACCCAGGAGGACAAATGACAGAGTGAGAGTATTATCTACTGTTCTCAATAGCTCACACCTTGGACAAGAATGTAGACTTGTTTTCCAGTCTGCGCTCATTATTACCAGTTTTATAACTTTAAGAAATAATTCTATATATGTATGTCTGGGCTTCATACTTAATCATTCAGGAAACAGGGCCATTTGCTCATAATTAAAGACAATTAAAAGAAGTATAGGGGTGACCTAGAATCCCACAAAAGAGATTTTGACCAATCACACAATATCCCCCAGTATTTTCCTCATTGTACAGTGCCATTGCTAATAATTCTTGGGCAATACCACCTCTTCTCCAGAAACCTTAGAGGAAGTGGTTGAATTTGCTTTCCAAGTCCTATTTACTGCTAATGCTTGCCCTGCCTACTTCACAGTAAGCTCCAAGAAGCAAATGAGATAATGTCTGTGAAAATTATAACATTCAAAAGCAAACTATTATCATTATGATTAAATATCAATTAAAGTCATTAATTCATTAAACAATTATTTACTAAATAGTTACCATTTTTCAAGCATCATGGCATTTGTCAAGGCTACAAAAATGATCGAGATAGTCTTAAAGCAGGGGTTCCTAACCTTTTTTGTTCCATGGACCCTTTTGCCAGTCAGGTGAAAGCCATGGACCCCCTACCAAATCCACACCATACTGTGTATTATTTAATAAATATATCACACCTGCACCAACACGTCCCCACAAGAGTAATGTATCTTTGAATTTAAATTCAAGTTCACAGACCCCTGGTTAAGAACCCTTGTCTTAGAGGAAGATGCTTTCTAGCAGGGAGCAGATCCATGAACAAGTAACCATAGTGCAGTAGGACCAGAGATGGGTATAGATGTTGCAGGAACATAGAGGCAGAAGCATCTGAGTCATCCTGGCAGGGTTCCCTAGAAGAGGGGGCATTTGAGACAGTTGCCAAAGAATGGGTACCATCGTGCTAGCTAGGGTAGGGGAAGAAGGAGGTACTGACGAAAGACACAGCGTGAGCACAGATAAAGTATGGCAAGGCACATCCCAGTGGAGAAGAAGTCCAAGACACCTCGCTTGCCAGCTTATCTGTCTCCACCTACGTGCACCAGTCGTTCTCAATTTCTTGGTCTTTATTGGATTTGCTACCATTTTAAATAATAGCAAGGCTCCAAACATCCTTTGTCATCTAATATTTGCTGTCATCCACCTTTTACTCTTTATCCCCTTCCTTCTTTTGTTGTGGAATTTTCCCTCCTCTTTTCTAAGAACCCATCTGTGAACATTTTGTCTAGTCTGTTTTAAGGGAAAGAACCAGCTTTTCAAAATGGCTGCAGAACTAGAAAGTACTTTCTCCAACAATTATTGCCTTTAAGTCTTGAACTTTATTAGTAGTAGCTAATGGCTAACACTTTCCTAATTGTGCTTTATAATAAGAGAAATTCATTTCATGCAGATACTTCCCTCCAAGTAGGACAGAGCAATGTTCCATAGCAGCAGGTATATTAAAAAATTTTTCATTTCCTTAAATAGGTGGAAATTCATTGTTGTTCATCATAACTGCTCATCTTAATTTCATTAAACATGGTTTATAAGTAGCACAATCTCAGCCATGAGCAGGGCTCCCGTTTCATTCCAGTTATGTTGTTCTGGCAGAAATTCTCTGTTTCTCAACCCAGGTGTACATTCTCTGCTTCATACTTTCCATCTACAAAATAGGCTGATCTAGCCCTGTTATGAAAGTCTGGAATAAATGAACTTTTTTTGGTATTCATTTTGTCTTTTATGACCCATGTGTCATCTCCAGGTAAGGTAGCCCAATCTGCTCTTAAAAAAAAAAAAAAAAAAAAAAAAAGATAAAATTTTGATATTTGAGGATAACCTGGACTGCAAAAATGTCTTTGCAGTCATGGAAACAAGCCATGTTATTTTCATTAACTAGACCAATGAGACTGGGTGATGTCAGGGTCATGTCTTTGGCATGTTGATGGAGGGAAATACTCAAGATCTTATTCTGCACCATGTTTATTCTACTGGGTGAGGAAAAGAGAATGTGAATGAGAAAACAGAAACAGCCTGTCAAGCTACAGTTGGAAACAGAAAATGGATCTCTCCCCCTGACAACAATCCACACCTAATTAGGAGATGGGCAAATCACTAAATTGCTAGGCACTTTATTTAATTAATCACTAGTGAAGAAGAAAACATAAAAATAAAAAAGCAAGTGTCCCCTTATCTCCATTACTCATCACTCCCAGTACAGTTTCATAAATTTCAGCGCCTAGTGCCTGCTGCTTCTAATGACATTTTATTGGCTCTTCACTCAGACAGTTTTGTTTGGAACAGAGGGAGAGAGTCAAGGTTTGGACATGCCGATTCGGTAATGAGATGAGAATCCACTCAGGCTCAGGAAGAAGTGAGGGGCTGGGTCTCCCTCCCCAGTGCAGCGGGAGATGCAGGCATCCTGCTGCAGCACAGGGTCTTCTCCTCAATTAACTCATTAGTGAGGTTTGCGCTGACATTTCCTATGGAAAATGAAGACATCCCCGCTTGACAGTCGCTGCTGGGGAGACAAGAAGAATGAGGGGGCTGGAGGTGGGAGGTGGAGGGCAGGATTTAGAGTTTGTCTTAGGTATCAGGAATGACTCAGCACCCTAACATGTGCAAAGCAAGGTGAGGGGGCCTAAGGCAATTCTTAAAGGGGCCACAGTCCTTATCACACACTGGTGATTTTCTCACTAGCTCATCCATACATCTGTCAAGACACTGTTATTGAGGGCTGCTGTGGGCTAAATTGTGCCACCTAAAAAGGCATTTGGAAAAATGGAGCTAAATCATTCTCCCCCGCCACCAAAAAAAAAAAATCAGTTGGAGGAGCAGAAAATGGTTGTTTCTGGGTAGTGAGAAATGAAGAGATTGAGTAATGAACAACCACTGGTTTTGTAACAAACCATGAACTCTTTGACTTCTTGAAATTCGTGCATATATAACACGGACAAAAATAAGCAAACAAGCAACCATACAAAAAACGGACTTATGAGTCTCAATGCTGTGTTTATCCTAAGTGGGGTTGCTAGATAAAATACAGCGCACCCAATTAAACGTGAGTTTCAGATAAACTTCTTATACTAAAAATTTATTTGTCGCTTATCTGAAATTCACATTTAACTGGTACCTGTATTTTTATTTGCTAAATCTGGAAATCCTATGAGAATACCATTTCATTAGATATCCTGTTCACTATACAACAGAGGTCACTTTGTAAAGAACCATAGAAGAAATGTCTTTAAGGTTTCAGTTTCAGAAAGAGTGATGTTATCTCCTGGGCCACTTATTCTTTTCAGTTATTTATTTATTTACAGGCACTATGAGCCATTTAGAAGAATTGATCTGAACTAGAGATTTGTTATCAAAAGGTTGTCATTCTGAAGAAGTCTACCCACTGGTAGACTTCTGACAAAACCACTGTGAATTTGGTGGCGCTGGCTAGCTATAGACAATGAGGAAAATGGCTACATAAACCAAACAGACAAATGCTATTATCAAAAATAACGAAATAAAGCAAAACAAATGAAAAAAAAAAATTAACTCCCCAAATTCCAGAATTTTCCAAACCAACCCCCCCTTTTTTAATGAGCGAAGTACTATATTTATAGAAAAATCATACATAACATACTGAATTTTCATATACCATCCTATTATTAACATCTTGCATTAGTGTGGTACATTTTTATAATTGAGGAAAGCACATTTTAATAATTGTACTATTAACTATAGTCCATGGTTTATATTAGGGTTCACTGTTTGTATTGTACAGTCCTGCTTTTTTTTTAAATTTTATTCTAGTAATGTGTGTGCAACCTGAAATTTCTCCCTTTTAACCACATTCAAATACATAATTCAGTGCTGTTAATTATATTCACAATGTTGTGCTACTATCACCACTATCCTGTACAAAAACTTTTCCATCACCCCAAATAGAAACTCTGCACAATTTAAGTATTAACTCCCTATTCCCTACCAGTATTCTAGTTTCTGACTATGAATCTGCTTATTCTAGTTACTTCATATCAGTGAGATCATACAATATTTGTCCTTTTGTGTCAAGCCAACCCCTTTTTGATGGTCTTGGACTTTTAGAGTCCAGAGACCTCTTCAGCCCTGGCTGGTTGGGCAGTTGGGACTGAGCTCATGGTGGTCCCAGGGGGTTGGCCCTGGAGCCTCATAAGCCAACATCTTTCACACAGAGCAGAAACGTATCAGTGAATAAAACCTTTCTCTTCCCTTCTTAACACCAGGATTAGGCATGAAACCCTGGCTGGCCACTCATTAGGATGCCAGATTTTGCTTCTTCCTCCCTGTAGGAAGAGAGTGTCTATCATAGGGGAGGTGATATCCTCAGCTGCTGGAGAAAAGGAATAAATTATCCCTTCTTTGGCATCCCTTGCCAGCTTGTTAGCATCACTGACAACTGCTCAAAAGCAGCAGAGCAAGAAAGGTGGGAATCTGAAGAGAAAAAAAAAGTTGCTACTTTCAAGCTTACATGGGGCAGATTCTTACTTAGAGCAGTTAGCTGGCATCGGTTTTGCTCAAAAGTCCTCCTGCCTCTGCCTGCCCCCACCCCCCCACCCCAGGATTCCTATATGGCAGTGCAAAATTCAGCCTGCTATCACTAGAGCAATCAAAGCGGAGCAGAATGACATTCTTCTGCTCTGGTGACATGCAGTTGTGAACAGCATCAGGAAGTTTGTTGCATATCATATGAATGTTTCTGAGAGGCTCTTTACACAGGTAGGAGGAGCATAATGTAGGGGTTAAGGGCATTCTCTGGGGTCTGGGGCTCAAAGGCTGACTGTCGCTTACTTAATTAACTGTGTCACCTTGGGCAAGCAGCCTCTTTAAGCCTTTGTTTTCTCATCTGTAAAACGGTATAATGAGTACATTTCTCCCCTAAGATGACTGTGAGGACTAAATATAAAATATGCTGCACGGTGCTTGGCATCAGGGCTCTCTGAATGTTAATACGAACCTGCATCCCCAACCCTTTGAGCTGTACAGTCTGCTTCTGACATCCCCATTGTCACTGCCTTCTCAGCCCCACTGAGGGCACCTAGGGCAACTAAATGATGATGAGTCCTTGCACTCTGGGCCAGAAAAGACAATTTCTTCCACAGAGCAAGGGCCAGTCCTGGATTCCAGATCAGCTGGATGTGGTGGGCATTTTCTGAGTGAGAAGAGCCCAGCAGTGGAATCACCAATAGGGCTGCTTGTCAGTACCCCAGGGCAGCACCTGCCTTCTGGGATGCCCCTGGAGTGCACAAGTTGGCCCTTCCTTTCTGAATCAGTGAATTCCTCACATGACAGGTGAAGTTTAGTAGCCTGAGCAGCCTTCCAGAGCTCATGGCAAGAGTGTTTCTGGCACACCTGATTGGAAGCACTGCTGGGGGTAGAATGGCTGAGGAGGGTCAGGGTTGATCATTTTATCCTTAAGGCTGCCCATCTGACACATGTGGGCAGGAAAGAAGGAGCATTGGATTTATTTGCAGGTCCTGTTGGTCACCTAGTCCAGAGCCCTCACGGGCTCACAATATATGATCACTTAAGACTTGTTTCCTCGTGGCTAGGTCCTCACATCTTGTGGCAAAAACTATTTGCCCACCCTACTATCCATTCTCCCTTTTTGCTTTAGTGATAGGATTCTTGGTTTTTAGCTGTGCATATGTGTGCCCAAAGAACAATGTCACATTTTCCCTTGGCCATGTGGCTATGTGCTGGCCAGTGAGATGTAATCAGAAGTTCTATGCTGCAATGTCCAGGAAACGTCTTTACAAAGTCGCCTGGGTGGGCACCGGCTTCCCATATACGAGGTCCCGGGTTCAATCCCAGGCTCTGGTACCTCAAAAAAAAAAAGATAGCTAGCATATGCCTTTTGCCCCTTTGCCTCTTTCTCTTTTTAATTCTTGTGGGCTAGAAAGTGGATGTGACCATTTGAAGCTTTTTGTGGGTCCCAGAAAAGATCATGTTCTTGAGGCTCATCCATTCCTGTAGACATGGGACCCTTTGATTGCATTGGATTCAGTTGAGGGCCTTTGATTGATTTACTTCATCAAGGCATGACCCAGAATGGGTCTTGGTCCTCTTGCTGGAGTCCTTTATAAACAGAGGATTAAAAAGCAGCACACAAGAAAATAGTGGCAGGGGCAGAGAAACCCCGAGAGACTGATAGACAGGTCCCGGAGGTGGGAGGCTGGAATCAGCAGAGCATAGAGGCACAGAAAGAGGCTGCAGAGAGGCTGAGAGAGAGGCCTGGAGGAGAGGGGAGAGAGGAGCCACGTGCATGATCTCCCACAGCTGAGCTCAGGGAGAGCGCTCCATTTGATGCCTTGATTTGGGCAGAGCTGCATTATGCCCCGCCATGTGCCTGATCATCCACAGCCAACTTAGGTGAGACAGCATGGTGCCTTGATTTGGACATTTTCGTGGCTTCAGAACTGTAAGCTTTTAACCTAATAAATTCCCATTATAAAAGCCAACGCATTTCTGATATATTGCTCCCAGAATCTTTTAGCAAAATAAAACAGTGGATGTGATGGCCGGAGTTTAAGCAGCCTTCTTGAGATAGAAGCCACATGCTGATGGAGGAACAGCTAGATAGAAGAAACTTGGAGGCCTGGGTCTTTGGTGCTAAGAGCTGCCATATCAGCTCTAGACTATCTCCTTCTGGACTCCTATTTTTGCTAGTGAGAATGAAATTTTATTTATCTATCTACCTACTATCTATTATTGATTTTAATCATATGCATTTGGACCTAATCCTAACAGATACATATTCTAAATCAGACAGAGCTATCATAGCCATCACACACCAACAAAAAAGACTATCTGGATGGTAGTAGGATTAAACATTTTTTTCATTCTAGACAATCAGAAAAAGAACATATCTATTTTTAAATCCCTCCTTCCTTCCTTCCTTCCTTCCTTCCTTCCTTCCTTCCTTCCTTCCTTCCTTCCTTCCTTCCTTCCTTTCTCCCTCCCTCCCTCCCTCCCTCCCTCCCTCCCTTCTTCCATGTGTATACCCATTCAGAACATTACACAAAATCCCCTTTGCCCCCATACTTCCTTTCCTTTTAAACCTATTTCTGAAAGACCTATTATCTCCCTGAAAATAAACATTTTGTGTCTTTTTGAAATCATGAGAGATTTCTCATACGTTTTTGAACTCTAATCAGCTTTTCTAAATTGTTTCTCTCAGTCCTCCCAGTTGATGTAATAGCATCCATATAAAACATCTCCAAATGCCTGGGAGGAAGTGCAGGTACCTTTAAGGCAGCCTGAGGGAAGCAGCCGGGCACCCTGCTACCCACACACATCACCATCGTCCCCGCTTTAACATCTGTGGTCAGTGCTTTCTCTGCAGCTTCATCATTGCAACACTCTACAGCCAATCACTGAGCGCATGATGGCATTGCAGTCTAAGTCTCCTTCTCTCAGTCATCCGGAAACTCTGTTCAGTTTATAGAGGCTGCTTTTCAAGCTGGCATCTGCTAAAGCCAGTCTACAACAGTTAACTTAGTACTCTTATTCCAGTCATGGGTTATTAATCCATGTCTTATAACCAGAATCCCCAAGAAATCAAGTCAGCCTGTAGGAAATGGAGCTGTTAACAAACTTGGCCTTTGTCATCTCCTTATGTTCAGATTTTACAGGAATGGGCATCTTGGGATGCTTGTTTCCTTCATGTCTCAAACACATGTCGACACTTCAACCTCAGGGTAAGAGTCACAGTTTGGAGTTATGGGAGGAGGGGTGGTGACTTAGTTTTCCCAAACTCCCTCACAGCAAGAATCACCTATTAAAGCCTCAATTCTTTCATTCTTCTGTAGACCCCTGAGTCAGAATCTCCAGAGGAGGGGCCTGGGAAGCTGTGCATATAACAAGAGTCAGGGCAGGTGGGAAAACGTTGACATAGATCTTCATGACCAAAGCTAACAGATTTGGCAAGGGAACTTGGGGTAATGGCTTTGGAGGTAGACAGACCTAACTACATGTTGTCGTGGGCAAGTGATTTAACTTCTTAGAGCCCCAATTTCCTTATCTCTGCAATAGGGATAACAAAACCAAACTTTCAGGCTTGTGGTGAAGATTGGAAATATCTTTACAAAACACTGGAGGCTTAGCACAACCAACGGTGTTATGCCAACAATGATTTTTACGTGCCTGAGGAGATCTTAACTTGTATTCAAGAAAGAAGAGGATTTAGATTTCACAAAGGAGCCTGCATCTTCCCTAAACTTCAGCACTACTGGCTTAGGAGAAGCAGCCCTCAGGGCGTCTTTTTCCATCTCAAACAGTAATAGGAGTAGAGGGCATAGAGGTTCTGCAACACAGTCAAGTCCAAGAAGCCAAACCATTTGCCACATTAGCACCTAAGGTATTTGCTCAATTTTGTCTGTCAAGTGCTTTCCAAGTATTAGACAGGCGGTTTCTTTTGTGGGAGGGGCAGGTAATTTGGAGTATTGGATTGCTCAAGCAGGAATCTTATATTTACATGAACCAATTCCCATTTTAGGTCTTTGGGATCTTAAACCTGATCCACAAATCCTGAGGGAATTTGATGGTCCTAAATCATCTTAAATCCTCTGCCTGAGCTTTTCTGTTGCCAGGTCATTGGGCCTAAAACCTTCCTTGGCCTCAGCTTCCTCCTCTCCATATACACATTGAGGTCCAGACTTGGGCATTTCGGCTCATCAGGTTGGAGAATCCCCAGGGTGCCAGGCAGGTCTGGTTTCCCGTCACTCCTTAGAACATGAAGGCGCCAATGGACCTAAACATTATTCCCTTATAATCTTCCAGTTGGCACTGCTCCAAACAACTGACAGTTTTGACTATTTAATAACAAAAAAGATGAAAAAAACAAACAAACAAAAATTACAAAAAGATGACCGTGGGGGTATTTGGTTGAGGTATGAAGCCTTCCAATATATACACAAAGTACAATAAAGAATTGGGGGGTAGCGTGGGGAATAGGTGCAGATAATATCAATTGAGAATTTTTGACATTCTAGGCACACTGTGAGCAGTATGTTATTTAATATTCATAACTACCCGATGAATGGGCTTTATTCTACCCATTTTACAGATGAATTAAACAAATTGCTCAAGGTTACACAACCAGTAGGTTAAAGAGCTGGGATTCAAATCTGTAATCATTTCACCCTCAAACCTATGCTCTTTATACCAAGGTTCTTCTAACAGTAGGAAAGAGAAGAAGAGCCTTAAGATATTCATTTAAAAACTTTTTAAAAAACACTTGATATAGATTTTAACTGTTTTCTCCAGGAATGAACAGTGTAACCCTCCTCAGGGCTATAGGCTAAATATGTAGGGCCTTCTCCTTTAAACCTTGACCCAGGGGTATCCTTGTGTCCATGTTGCTCCCACTTGTAGGACAAGGCTGACCTATTTCTGTAAGGCTCCTTTTGGCCTCTAGGGCAGGAGTTGGCATACTTTTCCTTAAGGGCCAGGCAGAAAATATTTCAGGCTTTGTGAGCCATATGGTCTCTTGGCAACACACGTTTGCCCTGGTAGGTGAAAGCAGCCATAAACAACATATAAACAAATGAGCATGTCTGTGTTCCAGTAAAACTTTATTTACAAAAACAGCCCTGGTTTGCCAACCCCTGCTTTTTGTTTTCCAAATTCTCTGTACCATCAAAATTTTTGTGCTGATTGAATATATATATATATAACATGTAAGGCAGATGTTAGCTGAAGTACCCTGCCCTCTGTTATTAAAATGAAACCACATGTGGAGGCAAGCGAGGGTGCTACCCAGTCTTTCCAGGGGGAATGAAGGTGCCCTGTTCTCCTCAAGTTGTTAATTTATGGAACATCTTGCCTTCCTGTATTTGCAATCCTTATTTTATACCACATCATGCCAGATGTAGAACATAGCCCCTTTCCCTTACTACAACACAGGCACCTGGTCACAAGGACATTTGTACTGTAGGAGAATTTCCCCATGGGGAAATGGATGTTGGGTTTACATCGAAATGATCCAAACTTCTAAACATTAAATATAAGTTATCCCTATACTCAAAATTCCTTTGGCCATTTTTTTCCATAGGTACTAACCTCCTGTCATCTTCCTTGGCTTATTCCATCTCTTTAGCCATCTTCCAGCAATTCAAGTGAGTAATTCAGCCCTTATCTCAACCCATCTCCATGCCTCCCTTGGTATGGCTCTGCTATGAGATGCACCGTCTTCTTGTTCTCCCTTTCCCAGCAGCCTTTGCACAAGGAAGGGAACAGCATAGAAGTGTATCAATATGAACTATGTCACCATCATCCAGATACCAAGATCCCCTTTTGAAATCAAAAGCTATTGTATAGTTAGTTTTAGTTTTAAATAATTTTTTTCTCCATTACATTAAAAATTATTGTATCTGTTAGGATATTTTTAGTTATGAGCAACAGAAGGAAACTTTAACATAAACAGGAAAAGGATGTATTGGAACAATCAAAGGAAAAGCTGAGCAAATGGTTTCAGAAAGGCAGAAATTATGGTAGGTGCATGGACCTCAGTGAACAGGATCTTGTGGTCTATTTCTCTAAGGTACTGCCATTACATGTGGCACCAACGACCTTTTACCCCTGTGTGTCTATGTTCCAGACTGAATTCAAGAAAGAGTGTCACGTTCTGATTGTTTGGGCCACATACTAATCCCTGTGGTCAGGAGCCTGGAGGACTGGGATTGTCAGCCACATCAGAATCAGACGGATTTTGGGGGGAGGCAGTTTCCCTAAATAAGGGAAGCTGTGCTCTCTCTCAAAAACAAACAAAAAAACCACACCAATAAATATCCATTCTATTGCATTTCCAAGCAAAGATTTTCCAGCCAAAATGGACAGAATTAGTTATCAAAACGCTGTAAATAGGGTGTTAATAATCAGGTGGGTTGTGGGAAAAATACATCAAATGTAAGATATGGGCTATAGTTAGTATACTTTGAAGATTCTCTTTCATAGTTTGTAACAAATGTTTCACAACATTGCAAGTACTGGTGGTGGGGTGATGTATGGGAGCCCTGTATGATAATATGCATGTTTGTTTTGTAAGTTCACAACTTTTACTGTACACTTATTTTTTATGTATGTCCATGTATGAATTATATACTTCAATACAATTTTTAAATTAAAAATGTTGTAAATATTTGTAAGAAGCAAATATGAGGAGATCAAAACTCTACTATTTGACATGTCTTACTTCCCCAGTGTTACCGGAGTTTGTCTAGGTTCTTGAATATACTGCAGAAATGAATTTCAGAGCATGTCGGGTTAATTAGACCAGTAATTTATTAAGTTAGGGAGGGAAGAGAAATGGGAGAAAATAATAGATCACAGGTCCCCAGTAGAGGGTAAGGAGCTGAAGAGTGATAAAGAGGGCTAATTTATAGACTACAATTTCCTGTTATAGATTATAAATGCCCAGGTTTTACTTGCATGTTCATCCGCACGGGGAGGACACAGCTCCAGCAGGATGCAGAAGCCTCGAGGGCGGAGAGCAGGGGAGAACAGGAGGACTATTTGACCTTTGCGTCTGCTTTTTTTTTTTTTTAAGATTTTATTTATTCATTCATTTATCCCCCCCCTTGCTGCTTGTGCTCGCTGGGTCAGCTAACCACGCCATGCCGGCGGGCTTGCCTTCACCAGGAGGCCCCGGGAACCGAACCCGGGGCCTCCCATATGGTAAACGGGAGCCCTACTGATTGAGCCACAGCCGCTTCCCTGCGTCTGCTTTTTAAACCATTAATTATTCCACCCCTTTGCTAATGGCATGGGAGGAGTCCCAGCTGTTTGCTTTTTGATGGATTACCCCACCCATCAATCCCCTGGTGGGGCCAATGATAATGTCCCTGGAGAATATCCGGAGCTTCTCCTGGGAATCTCACAAGGGTCTTCCAGCAGCCATCTTGGGGGTATCGGTGCCACGTGGACTTGCCAGGTTCCAGATCCGTCTATTGATTCCCTATATGAAGTCTGCTTCAGAGTGATAAAGAAGACTAATTTACAGACATATCTGTGACAGAGCTTATTTGTATTGGAGCTGGGTTTTTTTTTTTTTTTATTTTTTTATTTTTTTATTTTTTTATTTTTTATTATGGGTAAAAATCAAAATTCTCACAATACATACAAACA
>JAKSZT010054263.1:965665-990115 GCA_026826555.1 Tolypeutes matacus
TGTTTGTATGTATTGTGAGAATTTTGATTTTTACCCATAATAAAAAAAATAAATAAATAAATAAATAAAAAAAAATAAAAAAAAAAAAAAAAAAAAAAAAGTTTCCTATGGCTGCTGAAACAAATTACCACAAACTTGGTGGCTTAAAACAAATTTATTATTCTTGCAGACCTGGAAGGCAGGAAGTCCAAAACAGATCTCACTAGGCTAAAATCAAGGTATCAGCAAGTCTGTGTTCCTTCTAGCAGTGCTAGGGAAGAACTCATTTCCTTGCCTTTTCAAGCTCCTAGTGCAGGGGTTCTTAAGCTTTTTTTTCCCACAGACCCCTTTGCCAGTCGGATGAAAACCACAGACCTCTTACTAAGTCCACACTATACTGTGTATTATTTAATAAGCATATCACACCCGCACCAACACGACCCCACAAGAATAATGTGTTTTGAATTTCAATTCAAACTCACAGTCCCCTGGTTAAGAACCCCTGTTCTAGAAGCTGTCTGCGTTCCTTGGTTCATTCCCCCCTTCCATCTTCAAAGCCAGCAACTGTTGGTCAAGTCTTTCTCATACTACATCACTCTCTTACTCCCCTGCCTTCCTCTTTCACTTATAAGGACCCTTGTGATTACATTGAACCCACCTGGATAATCGAGGCTATTCTTCCAAATCTCAGGGTCAGATGATTAGCAGCTTAACACCATCTGCAACCTTAACTCCTCCATGCCATGTAACATAGCATAGTCACGGGTTCCGCAGATTAGGATGTGACATCTCTGGGGACCATTATCCTGCCTACCATACCTCTTATCTGGTCTCCAGGCTCCTACTCCTTCCTCACTTCTATCTATTCTCAACATAGCAGCTAAAGTGATCCCGCTAAATCATTTGTCACATCACCTCATTCTGCTCAATCCTTCCCATGGCTACCATCTCATTCAGTGTGAAAGCCAAAGTCTTTACAAAGAGTTATAAGTCCCACCCCCACCCCCACAGACACCAGCTCTCTAACCTCATCTCCTACCACTCCCCCTCACTCACTTCACACCACACTACTCTTTTGCTATTTGTCGAACATGCCAGGCACACTCCAACCTCAGGGCCTCTGCTCTTACAATTCCCTCCCTCTGGAAAGTTCTACATGGCTTATTCCCTCATCTTCTTTAACTCTATTCAAAGATCACTTGCCACCCTATTTAAATGAGCAAAAGTCTACCCAGTTCCCATCCTTCTGTTCTCCCTGTCTCCCTTTCTTTCTTTGTCCCCTAGCATTTAGCATGAAGTCTGATACACTACATATTTCATGTTTGCTGTCTGCCTCCCTGCTCCCCATAGAATGTAAGCTCCTAGAGAGCAGGACTCTTTTGGCTCACTGCCATAGCCTCAGTACCTAGAACACTGCCTGGCTCAGAACAAGCAGTCAGCCAAAGCTGTTGAATGAATGAATATGTGAATGAATGAAAACAATGAGAAACAAATTGATGAGACTGTGCCATACATATGAATGTTGTAGAGGCCTAGGAAAAATTCTAGTTTAGGCCTGAGGCACAAGGGACAGAGGACAGCTCACTGGTGGGACAGTCAGTCAGAGCTTGAACAAAAGCTCTAAAATAATAAACTATGCACATTGTCTTGGCATGCAACCTCCATGCATCTCCTCCAGGAAAGACGAAGGAATCCAACATCCTGATCTTGACTGAAGACCCACAACCTCTGGGGAGGGCGACCAGCCTTGGTAGTCCCAAAAGCCCTCAGCACCACTAGGGTTCTTATCAGATTAGTTGATGTATTTGCTAAGATTGCATAATCCTATCATTTCTGGCATCAACCCTATTGCATTATGAGAAATAGAATTGCATTCTATTTGCTAATATTTTATTTAGAATTTCCTTGTCTATATTTATAAGTGAGGATGGCCTTTTGTTTTCTGTGTTATCTTTGTTTGGTTTTACTTTGCAGAATAGATTGGGGGCTTTGAATCTTCTATAACTCAGAGAAATCTAAATAGCACAGATATCATTTGTTCCGTGAAAGTTTGAATAAATTCACCATATTAATCTGACTGAGCCTTAAGTTGATAAAGCCTAACAAGCATTAACTAGTAAGGTAGAGAGTCTCCCAGGGGAAGCTTTTTAAAAATACAAGCCCCCTCTCAATTAGAAGCAGAGTGGGCATCACCATACCAAAACCCTCAAGATTGGGGAATGAACAATGGGCTAAAGTAGACTTATTACTATTCTACTATAGACTTATTATTATTCTAGCAATGGAAGAAGTTTTGTCATTGATATAAAGGCAGTGGCCACCAGAGGTTTTGAGGAGAGGGAGAGTGAAGAATAGGTGTCATATGGGGGCGTTTCCAGAACATTGTCCTGCATGACATTGCAGTGATGGATACAGGCCATTGTATATTTTGCCATAATTTACAAAACTGTGTGGGACAGAGTATAAACTATAATGTAAACTATAGTCCATGGTTAGTGGCAATGCTTCAATATGTGTTTATCAATTGTAACAAATGTACCACACTAATGAGGGATGTTGTTAATGGGGAAAAGTGTAGGGAGGGTTAAGGGGTGGAGTATATGGGAATCCCCTATATTTTTTATGTAACACCTATGTAATCTAAAGTTTCTTTAAAAATAAAAAAATTATTGTTGTCTCCTCGCCAGGTGACTTGGATGAGTCCATTGAGCTATAGGGTAGGAGTTGCAGCTCCACCGAGATTCCATGCACACCTGGCACATAGGTAGGCCAGAGGCTCCAGTCTCTGGAAGTATACCTAAAAACTTCTGCATCACATATAGGTTTGAATAGAAGGGACTGATGAACCCTGTGCAGGGAGGACTTATTTGAGTCCAATTCTGTCACTCTCAGGAGCACAGATTCCAAAGTAGAGCCCACTGATAAGGCATCAGTCTCTGGGGCTATCCCCACTTATATAGGACCTGGGTGTCTCCAGAGCTCTCAGGAGCCCCTCTGTGTGGGGTGATAGGCACTTAGATGTTCTATGAGCTCCTACTGAGGTGTGCGTAAGAGTTACCTCTGGGATGACCTCCCGACTCTCTTTGAAGTCTCTTAGCCACTTGAACTCATTTGTCTTTACCTTTTCCCCCTTTTATTCAAGGTCTTTTTCCAGTTGTGTTGCCAGTTGGCACTTGGTATTAATTCCTCGTTGCCAGGGAGGCTCATCCCCGGGAGTCATGTCCCACGTTGGGAGGAAGTTAGTGCAATCATATGCTGAGTTTGGCTTAGAGAGAGGCCACATTTGAGCAACAAGGAGGCTCTCAGGTGGCAACCCTTAGGCACCCCACAACTGCAGGCTAAGTCTCAGTTACAAGAGCAAAGACTCACAAGAGTAGTCATCAATAAAAAGAACACATCAGTGGGTCATCCTCTTTTGACAGACACTGTCCCTGTGCTCAGAGGACTATTGCTGCTCCCTTGGAGACTGTGGCAGAGCTCTCCAGGCTAGGAATTCAGATTCCCTCATTTATTGTGTGATTGTCCACTCATTGTGACCATGCCCCATCTTTTGAATGGAGAGGGCCTGCATCTGCAGGCAGGATCATCCCACCCACCATATCCATGGGATATAAGCCCTCTCTCACTTGGAGGTGGAGTGGACATCACCATCCCAGTCCCCTCAGGAATGGGGGGAGAACTATGGGCTAGAGTGGACTTGATGGTATTCTGTTGTACACATATGGTGATTCTAGCAATGGAAGAAATTATAACAATGAGGTGGAGCCAGTGGCCACTTGACACTTTTGGGGCAGGGAGGGGATGAGTAGTTGAAATACAGGGGCTTCTTTGGGATTTGGAGGTTGTCCTGAGTACCGTTGTGGCAATGGATGTAGGCCATTTTAAATCAGCACACACCACTCAGAACTGTGTGGGAGAGAGTGTGGTCTACGATGTGAACTGTGGTCTAGGGTTGGTGGCAAGGCCCCAGGATGTGTAAGTCCATTGAGGGTGGTGGGTCACACTTGTGGGAGATGTTTGTGTGGGACGTGGTGGGAGGTGTGGGGGGTGGGCAACATGGGAATCCCAGGGGGTTCTGTGTAGTATTTTCGGTAATCTAAGCACCTCTTAAAATATATTTATATATATATAAAAATAAAAAAATTTAAAAAAAGAAGTAGAAACAGAGAGATGGAGAAGTGAGGAATTTTCTTGTTTATTGTTTGTCATTTTTTGTTTACTATTATTGTTGAAATAATGAAAATACTCTAATAATGATTGAAACGATGAATGCACAACTATGAGATTATACCAAATACTATTATTGTACACATTGAATGAATTGTATGCTTTGTTAATATGTACCAATAAAATAGATTTGTTTAAAAAATAAAATAAAATAAAATAAAAAAATAAAAAATAAAAAAATTAGTTAAAAAATACATGTAATTTGTTGCCTTTTTTCAGAATCCTTTCCATTCTGTTTATCTACTGTGGCAGTTTGATATTATTGATGAATTCCAAAAAGAAATACTGATTGTGTTTGTAAACTGGTCTGTTCCTCTGGGTGCATACTAGACTCAGAGCTTTCATTTGTACATTATTAAATCAAGATTAGGGCTTTTATTTGACATGTCATTAGCATGACTCAGTTTGAGTCCCTGCCTACAGCTAGTCTACAGCTTTGGGCTATATAAACAGATACTCAAAGACAGGGGAATGAAAACACAGAGAAGGAGAACACAGAAGCAGATATGCAGAAAAAGAAAGTGCTCCATAGTCATGGCCTCAGGAAGAGAGATGAGCCTGGTAGTCTACAGCTGACCTTGTAGAGATACCAGAGCAGCTGAGCTGGGAAAGAAATGAGCCCTGGTGAGAGAGGTGAGCCTTATGCCAGCCTACAGCTGAGATCAAAAGAAGCTGGGACCATGGAGCCTCAAGAGGAAGAGGAAGGTTGAATCTTTGCAGACATCACCTGCCATCTTGCTTCAACACATGGCATCAGACTTTGGGTGAGGAAGTACTTCTTATGGTACCTTGAGTTGGACTCTTTAGGGCCTGGTAACTATAAGCTTTTATCCCAAATAAATACCCTTTATAAAAGCCAACAGATTTCTGGTACTTTGCATCAGCACCTCTTTGACTGACTAATACAGCTACTTATATAACCTAAATCACATATAAAGGCTTTGATTAAGGTGCCCCTTTCTAATCTATGTCTAGTTCCACCACAGAATCTAACTCTTGAGGTGCTCACTGCTAGGGTTTCAGGTTGGTTAGGTGTCCAGATACCCAGAGTGTTAACCAGATGGCCCATCCCTTTCACAGGGGGTCTCCTCACCCAGTAGGGCTGAGTGAGCTCACTGAAGAGAGGGCCTGGGGTCTCCATAGGACTCCTGATTAGCTAGAAGACATTCGGCCAGCCCCTCCAAGCCCAGGATGCCTTTCCAAGCTCTACCTGCACCCTCTAACAGACAGGAGTGAAAATAAGAATGGAATTAGCCACACTCTTCCCCTCACATGTTAGGACTGGTACTCTCTGGTCAGAAGAGGTCATTTTCCACTTTGGTCTAACAGAAGAACCAAATATTATCTCACACACCCCTTATTTTTTTAAAAATTAGAACCTGCTAACTTTACATTTGCATACTGTTATTCTTAATATCACCTCAGCCTATTTTTTATAAACTATCTCTATAAGAAAGCCTTTCAGCAAGACAGTTCCATCCATCTGCCTCCATGGGATCTAAGCGCCTTCTCAATCAGAAACAGAGTGGCCGTCACCATCCTCAAATCCTCAAGATTAAGGAATGAACAAACGTAAGGGTTGAATGCAACTATGGACTAAAGTAGACTTATTATTATTGTAGTAACAGAAGAACTTGTAACATTGATATAAAGATTGTGGTCACCAGAGGTTCTGAGGAGAGGGAGAAGGAAGAATAGGTGTAACATGGGGTACTTTGGGGACATTGGAATTGTCCTGTATGACATTGCAATGATAGAAACAATACATTTTGTCAAAACCTATAAAATTGTGCAGTGCAAAGTACAAACTATAATGTAAACTGTAGTCCATGGTTAGTAGTAATGCTTCAATATGTGTTCATCAATTGTACCATATTTACCATACTAATGAAAGATGTTATTAATGGGGGAAATTATGGGAAGGGGAGCATGTGGGGTATATGGGAATCCCATATATTTTTTTATGTAACATTTATGTAATCTAAAGTTTCTTTAAAAATAAAAAATTAACTCAAAAAAAAAAAAAAAAAGAGAGAGAAAGACTTTCAGAATCTGCTTTTAGAAAGAGTCAGAATCTATTACAAAAGGGAGTTTTAAGTCCAATATGTGAACATGGCTTTAGAACGCAGGTCAAAAATGCACTCTGAATTTTAGAACAAGTCTTTGCCACCCTGAAGAGTGGATAGGAGCAATTCTGGAACCCTTGACTGCCAAATAATATGATGGTCTTTTCTGATCACCCAAATCACACAACTGCTACCAGTCCTGGACTTTCCTTGTGATCCAGATGTTCTAGGATTAAAGATGGAAGTAGTTGTCAATGTTGCTTCCAGCCCTACTGCAGCATGAAGGGAAGTACAGTGTTCTGGAAATTAAAGCAGTGCAGTAACCATTGAAGAGGTCAGAAGGTTCATAAGATGCTCCCAGCTGGTCAGAGTAGCATGGACAGTTCTTTCCATGACTAGTGGTATAAGACCACCCTGATACATAGCCGAGTATTTTTCCTCTCTCTTTAATTTCTCAGATCAGAGAATTACTACTGATATAAAGCAATGGGTTAACTGAAAGCCACACAGGACCATTAGCTCCATTAGATTACAGTGGTAACCTGTATATGACAGGCCTCCAGGTGGCCTAGGGTGAAACAAGAAAAATACAAGAGATTATCATTATAGGTATTTAGCATACCATATGCCTGGCATGCAATATGGGTTCAAATATCTGTAAATATCATCATGGTTCTTATTGCTAGTGTAAAGTTACTGTTAGAAACGTAAGAACAATACTGGGAAAACACCATCTCTTCACTGTTTCCATTGTCACCTTCCAACCAACCCTTACAGGGGGTCTGACAAGTTAGCCAGTGCTGGAAGGTGGGTGGTCTCCAGAAGCAGAAGCCAGTCTGGGTATCCACCCTGAGCTGTCCAGGAGCCAAGTGTCGGAAAGGAGAGACTAAGCCAAGAAGTGCCAAGAGTCGGAGAAGCTGAGACCAAAGAAGTGAAGATCAGAAGCCAAATCCAAACACTGCTAGTGAAGCTCTGGGTAGGGAGCCAGAGTAAAACAGAAGCCAGTTTGGAGCTAAACAAGGAAGATCCTGGGAGGGTGTCCCAAACAGTGCTGGAACAGCCACAGTTTACCTTTAGGTGTCACTGGGCATGGCCATATTTAATGGTCAGAAAGCTATAGGGTCAGTCTATAAACAGTACAGTGAAACAGTGGTTCTCAAAGTGGGGTCCTAAGGTACAGCAGCATTGGCGCCACCTGGGAACTTGTTAGAAATGCAAATCCTCAGCCCCCCACCCAGACCTACTGAATATGAAACTCGAAGGGTGGAGCCCAAAAACCTCTGTTTCAACAAGCCCTCTGGTTGATTCTGGTGTATACTACAATTTGAGAAACACTGCAGTAAGGCAAAGTCTATAAAGCAGAACTTCTCTATGTTAGTTATATATTAACATTACTTAAATATCAACTTAAATAATACACCCACTTAAAAAATACCCACACCCAGGACACATCCTACATCAAACAAAAAGTTTTACGGGATGGGGCCATGGAGCTTTTGGCATTTTTAAAAATTCCTGGGAAGAAAGGTATAACATGGAGCATTTTGGGGACATTGGAATTGTCCTGCATGACACAGCAATGATAGATACAAGTCCTTGTACATTTTGTCAAAGCCTATAAAATTGTGTGGTGCAAAGTGTAAACTACAATGTAAACTATTGACCATGGTTAATAGCAATGCTTTAATATTTGTTCATCAATTGTAACAAATGTACCAAACTAATGAAAGATGTTGTTAATGGGGAAAAGTGTGGGAGGGGAAGAGGGTGTATATGGGAATCCCCTATATTTTCTACATAACATCTACGTAATCTAAAGTTTCTTTAAAAATAAAAATAAATAAAAATAAAAATAAAAACAAACACTTTGAGTGTCAGAGTAGAAACTATGATCCTTTGAAGTAACTAAGGGCAAGATTTCCAGAAACCTGGGATCAACCCAATCAAAACAAAGACAACTCTGTATTCCGTTTATCGTGGATGGGCTGGTAAAGACCAAGTGCTTTTTTTTTTTTCTCTTTTGAGGTAACAGGAGCCTGGGATTGAACCTGGGACTTCGTGTGTGGGAAGCCAGAGCTCATCCACTGATCCACATCAGCTCCCCTGAGTTGTTTTTTTTTTCATTTGTTTTGCTTGTCGTTTGTTTTGCGTTTTTTTAGGAGGTCCCAAATGGGACCTTCCATTTGGAAAGCAGGCACTCAACCTCTTGAGCCACATCTGCTCCCACAAGTGCTTTTTCAACTGAAGTGAAAATTAATTATGAAGTCCATACAGATTCATTGTGTTCATTGTGATGGAAGATCTGCTTACTAATTTTGTTTGGGGTTGAAATCTTTATTGTCTGCCCAGAATTTCAATCTGTGTCAGTTTTTTAAACTTCTCTACTGGATTTCAATTTCAGTAGAGGAGAAGAAGTTGTAATGCTCTCTCTGTTTTTTCCTCTTTTCCCTGGCAACCTTGATCAGTTCCTCCTACTCTTCCTTTCTGCCTTCCCCCCTCAAATGATGCGAGAAATATCATGGATACTTCACGTGAAAAACGCATCCTTAGGAATATGACTTGCTGGTGTTAGGACCACTTACAGCTCCCTCCAGCTGTGGATTGCCATTGTAATTAGATGCAATTATTTGCTAAGTGTACTTTCGAATTTACCAAAGAAGCTACATTATTGACCGTTCATAATATCATAGTTTCCATCATGTTAAGGGAGGTTTAATTCCTTTCTTCTTTTAAACTAATTAATCCACAAGCAATATGTGCTTAATAGTCTCTGAATAATTACCAGCCTGGTCCAGTCTTTGCTAAGCTCAGCCCAAATAGGACATCATGGGGGCCCCTGGGGCAGCAGTACCCACCCAGATCCTTCAGTGTGGACATGAGCATACACACTCACACACACACACATCTTTCTCTCCCTGCCTTCTTGTCAGCAGCTGAACCAAACCCTCTCTCCCCACTTTCTTCTGAAAGTTTATCTGCTCTTTTCTGAATAATGAAAGATATGGAAGCAGAAATAATCTGCAACGCCACTTTTTTATGCCTAACTTCAACTTCTCAGATAGGAGGGAAATGTCATGCTGGCTGCACTGAATCATGTGCTCTCTGTAACTAGGCAGGTGGTATAAGGAGCTCTGGGAAGGCTGCCTGCCCCCTCTTTCTCCCCACCTGCTTTAGCTCAGCTGCTCTCCTCCACCAGCACCTCTCTTCCCTCCTCCAGGTCTTGTCCTTTGAAGCCATTGCCAGTATCCACACACGGTAAGGAAAGCATGCATTTTGGCCGACAAAGCACCTTTGCATCTCATTTTTTTCCGGGAACAATTCTACAACTTGACTTACAAAATACCTTCTCCATTTGACAAATAACAGAACTGAGACTCTGGGAGTTGTAGTGGCAAGCCCCAGGCAGAATCCAGACTCCCTGGCTTCCTGACTACTCACACTTATTTGGGGGTACCATATTGCTTCTCTGGGGTACTATAAAGGCTTCTGGAAAAGCCTTCCCCTGAGATTTGGCACATACCAAATGGTCAGCCTCAGAGTTTAAAATTCCAAATTAGAGAAGTCTTTGTGGCCGGGGCATTGGGTCTGAGATAAAATTCACTGTCCTCAGAAGGGGCAGCACATTAAGTGTCCGTCAAGTACCAATAATGCCTTGATAAGATTTCATGATCAGAATGGTCCTGATAAAGTGGAGACTAAGCATCTAGGAAAAGAAGAGGTCAGTGTAATTGAGAAGCAGGAGAGGAAAAGTGGGGTGAAGCAGTTAGACCCCAGGAACTCGGTCACGAGAGCACCCTGGAGTCTGAGGTGGGGAAGACGAAAGTGGACAGTGAGCACCAAAAGTGGAAGTAGGTAGCATTAACTCCGTACCTCACAGTTTCAAGGCAGCCCTGATCCCCTAAAACCAACTGCTACCTGTCTTGAAATTTCCTGCCTGCTCAGGACAGAAAGGCTAGGGACACAGTCGCCTTCAAAAAGGGACAGAAAGGGCAATCAACCAAGACCCCCAAAGTTGTCCTGCTCTCAGATTCTGCCTCGCCTTTTGTCCATGGCTGATGGTAAAATTAAAAAGGTGACCCCATTTCCTATGCATTGTCTTAACACAGCAGAAACCTCAAGCCATTTCGTTGTTATTAGGCTCCTTTGGAAAAACTTGGGTTCCTAGACAAGCTAACCCTCTTGTGCTCCTCCTTCCCTCCTCTCCAAAATTACTTTCTAGGTCATATTATGTCTTATTCCCTCAATTACGGTGTAAACTCCTTCTGGAAAACAAACCCTGTTTCTCTTTTCATCCTTTTCTTGTCACCTCCTTACACAGCACAGATTTCCATCCTCCAAGCTAAGAAAGTCTACTTTATATGCTTAAAAAAAAAGAAACTTTATTAAGTATATGAAAGAAATAAGTTTAAGCTCCCTTTCCTAACACTTTACCCTTCAGTGGTATCTTTTTGAAAGTAAGAACAGGCATGCAATAAATGCTTGTGAAGCATCCACTAGAATTCCTGGCTCCCTTTCCCCCCGCCCCTATCCTGTTCCTTTGTCATGGGCAACTCAGGCTCTCTGTGGATCATTCCAAATTCTCTGTGCATGTGTTTGAGGTCTGGAGGCCCATACCCTCCCTAGGGGGCGGCTGGGTGTCCGCTGTGCTGCTATAGACTTGATGCTTCTGTGTTTCCAATTCTTTCCATAGAATGTCTTTCCTTACAACGCCCAAGGTCTAAACCCTTCTCTTACATGCTTTCTCTAGGCGGCTCTTCACTCTTCTATCCCCATGGGCTCTCTCCTCTCCACTGCACCAGCTTGTCTAAATCTTTTACTACTAATCACTGGGGTCATGTGTTAAAACTTCAGATTCCTGGGTTCCACCCTTAAAGATTTGAATGCCATAGGTTTGAGGCAAGGCCAAATGGGAAGTCGACGCTCCATTTTCTAAGCTCTTATTGCTTTACATTGTGAGCCACATGGTTTAGCCCTTAAATAAGTGGTGTATTGTGTTATCTTTGGTTACTTATGTTCCTCAAAAACAGAGTGAACTTGCTTATCCTTATATTGTACTCCCTCCATCTTCCCCACCTCATCCCCAGGCCCTGGCAGTGGGAACAGGAAAGATGCTCAATGAACTTATCATTCATTCATTTTTGTGTAATGAACTTATGAATGGGGAAGAAGTGTAGCATTATGATATATTTATCAAAAGTTGGTATTCAAATCCCCCAAATCATATTCTCCTTAAGGGGTAGCAGAAGGGTAGAGTGTTAAAAATTCAGATTCCTGGGACTTGCCTCAAACCTATGGTATCAGAATCTTTGCAGGTAGGAATCTGAAGTTTGAAAATTACTCCAGTTGATTCTTATGCAGTCCCGTGTGAGAGCTGCTGGAACAGTGGTGGTTAGGAACCTGGGCTTTGGGGACTGATTGGGTTTGATTCTTAACCTATTTTTATTCTGCACTGTATTTTACCATCAATAAGCTGAAGAGAAAAATAGCCCCCACCCCAAAGTATTGTTGTGAGGATTAACTGAAGAAAAGTACTTAGCATGGATTTTGGCATTTAGTAAAGGCTCACTGAACAATGGCTTTAAAGAGGGAAGTGTTCTTTCACAATAGTTGGAGGAAGCGTCATTAGAGTACCCTCCTGCATCTCTCTACCACAATGATGGAGTGATCACTCCATCACTCTGCCATAGAAATGATGGAGTGATCACTCCATCACTCTGCCATAGGAAGGTGGAGTGATGCCTGACTGATCAGTTTGGGAAGAGTAAATTAGGTGTGTACTTGGTTCTGTTTCTTCCTTTTCCTCTGAGGAACAGAATTGTCCCAAAGGAGTACAAATCCTCCACTGTTCCTCCAGGGGCTAACTCCATCCTTGTAGGAAAATGGGGTGGCGGATAAGAGTGGGAGGTGGTGGGTGGAAGGGAAAGGGACTCATTCTTCGCAGGCCCAGTCCTGCTGTGACTGGGTAAGTTACTGTACCTTTTTCTGGAGTTCAATATTAGGAAGCTGTAGTGAAATGACCCCATTTACTGTCATTGCCAGTGACCCACTTTGTGCTTCCCATCCCTTCTGGGATTTCCAGGTTTAGAGGTCCAGGTTTCAGAAGGGAGAAGATTTCTACCAGAGGATATGTCAACAGAACCGTTGATTTATAAGCTGTGACTGCTGCTAGGGCAGTTGGGGCTCTCATACCAAGGAACTCTGCAAGAAGGTGAGCCGCCATCTTGGTGGGAGTAATTGACCCCGATTGGCAAGAAGAAGCAGGTGGCTGTTACACAGGGGCACAGAGTACAGGTGATCCCCTTTGCACCTCTTAGTACTCCCTCAACCAACTTTGATGGTAAATGGACAAATTCAGTAACCACTGTCAGAGGAGCACTGGTGACCAGGGGCTAGAGCCCTCAGGGGAAGAGGGTCTGAGTCATGCCACCTGGACAAGCAGGTTTGCCTAGGACAAGGGAGACAATGAATATCAGTCATGGCCTCAAGACCAGCTTGGGTGACAGGGTGCTATAATTTGTCCCACTCACCTTTTCCTTATGTGCTTCTGCTAGGAAAAGAGGCCTTCCAGAATCCTAGAGAAGCTGCTTTCAGAAGTTGTATGAAGAAATGGATCGAAACAGGGTACAGGATGGACTATAGCAGACACTCTGGTGAGCCACCAAATCTACCCTGAGGGCTGAAGGGCTTATTCCCCCTGAGGCTGAGGGTGCTGCTGGCTGATAGTCCTCAGCTACTAGACCTCTCTGGAAATTGCCCCCAGTTGAAGAGAGCTGCCTCTCTCAAGGTCATGCCCACTTTTCAGAGGCAGCCTGAATCCCTTGACTGGCCCATGTAGAAGTTTAAAGACCTGGCATGCTCCATGGAGTCGGCTGAGGCCTTTAATACGATTGCATCACCACCAGAGTTTTCCCTCTGCCAAGCCTGCATCCATTCCTTTCCCTTCTATGGTTGTTGATCCCTAAAGGACTCCATAATAAACTTCCTGCAAACTAATCTCTGTCTCAGTTTTGCTTCCCAGGAAACTTAACCATTTTGCTCTGGCACTAAGCAATGTCCTCCAATTTAGTCCCTTTCAGTTATTAAGATGATATTTGGCCTACATCTCTCTTACTCTTTGCCTTATTTCTGATTCAGTACTTGGGCAGAGAATAGGGGCTATTTATTGGACTGCTTCAAAGTCCCAACAGCCATTCTTATTAGGAAATTCTGGAAAGGCCGGTGCTCAGAGACAAAAGCACAAACAGCAGCAGTGCCTTGTGGCTCATCATTCCCGAGCCAGGAGTCCTGCCAAGAGACAGGGCCCCAGGAAACCAGGCATGGACTCAAGCACAGCTGGAGGGAATTTAATATCCAGCTTTATCCTTCATAAGCAGCCCCACAGCAGAGTGCCTTTCAGCGAAGGATCAGACCACGTATCACTCAACAGTAATGAGGGACAGGGTCTTGAAATGCACCTGAAAATTTCTTCATCCTGGCCAGTCCCTAGCAGTGGGGTCTAGGGAAAGAATGTGGGATGAGTGACCTGCATTTGAGTCCCAGCTTCCCTATCACTATTCACATGACCCTGAGCAAGCCACTTCACTTTGCTGAGCCTTATTTCATCATCTATAAAAGGGAATAAGAAGAACTTTGCAGAGTAGGTGGGAGGATCACATAAGATAATGTATGTAAAGCCCATAGCACAGAGCCTGGCTTCCAACAACTGACAGGCATGAGTATTTTTCACATAAAGTGTTTTTAAGCTTCTCAATGTGACAAATTATAACTGGCCTCTCCTAGCCAATTCATTTACCTCCCACTGTGCCATTTCTAAATAGGGAGGCTGTTTACTCTTGGGCAGAACAAGACATAGGTTTTTGGCAGCTCTAAAGGGCAGGGAGCCATCTAATGAGTGTGGCTTATTTTTATCCCACACTTCTTGCATTTTAGACATCACCATTTGGATACAGGTCAGCCCTTGTGTGGTAAAATGATGTACCTGCTCACCTGCATTGTTTAGTTATATAACTCCACTTGGCCTCAAAGGACAGAAAGCAATCAGCTCCAAATAGAGAGGTGTTAAAGTGAAACCTGGGGACATGTGAGAATGGGAGACCAGAGACTGGAGCTGGGAGTTGGCAGAGGTGACGTGGCCAGGACCAGGCTCTTTGCTGGTGCAATACTACCTTAGGAATTAGCTTCCCCCATTCGACTGCACTTCTTGAGTCACCAGTCATTTCCCCGCATTTTCTTTCTGGCAGGAAAGCAATGTGAATAATCCATGGAAATGCTCTACCCCCAAAGAAGGAAATGCTCAAAGAAAATATCAAAGGGATTAAATGGCTAGATGTTCAAGGCTTCAGGGAGAACTTTGCCCTTGCCCTTTGGTGGCATAGCCTTCAGGTGTCTGCTGGCAACAGAAATCTTTGGCTGGAGAGCCTGCTGTCTAACCTGGTGTGTCCCATGTCCCTAGGCCGCAGTTTTGGAAAAACTAGAAAATAGGCCTGGCCAAGGGATGGAGCAAGTCAAGCTGCCTGAGGAATCCGGGCTCTTGCTCCACCTGAGCTGGCTGCGGGGTGAGTCTGCAGGTCTTAGGACCACAGACTTGGGACACACCCACCCAAGCCACCCAGGGTGTGGCCCCATAGCTATTGTGGTCTGTTCTTCTCCAAACCCACTGCATACCAAGCTTGGACCTGGGCAAATCCAGGAAGCCCGGGAATTTTATCCTGTGTCTCACAAGTCCCTTTCTCCTCACCCTTTTACCCTCTCTCCACCTTCCACCCCTAAAACTGCTCTGAGGACAGAAGCCTGGAGTGAATTTACTTCTCTGAAGTCACCTCTTCCTGGACAATTTATAGTTTAATGCTCAACTGATGGCAAAATGGAAGGTTTGGTTCTGTGTCAAGGGCATTCCCACATCCACAGAGGATGGGGAAGAGGCTTAGATGCTCCAGAGGGCTCTGGTGACCCTGACTTTCCTGAAGTCACAGCCCCGGCCACCCACATAGGAGACCAACCCCTTGGCCCACCCTAGTGCCCTAGTGGCCCTTTTTCTCCCCTGCATTCGTGTATGCATCAGACGGGACCCTTGGGCATAACTATGCCAGTAATAATAACACCATCAGTGATATTTCATTTAATCTTCATATCACCCTATATTTTATAGACAGGGAACTCAAGACATGGAGACAAGAAATAATTCACCTAAGTCACACAGCTAGTAAGTGGTAGAGCCAAGATTCAACCTCAGTTCCAGCAGGTTCCAAAGCTCTTCACTGCTCTTCACTCTGTAGCGACAGATGGTCCTTAACTAAGGTGAGCTTTCAGCTCAGCTGTCCCTTCAGGCAGAAAGCACTCCTTAATCCTACTACCCACCTCCAGCTGGTTAAGGAACCCCTCCTCTCTGCTCCCACATTCCTAGGTCACATCTGGCTCATAGCCGCATTGTTTCATTTGTTTGTGTGTGCACCCCTCCGTGGAGTGAGGTTCTTGTATGGTTCTTGAGAACAGGGACCATGTCTTATTAGTTTTTATATTCATGCCCCTGGTATAGGACCTGGCACCCAGTGGTGCTCAAGCTAAAAACCTGTAGACTTTCCCAGCAACTGGAGCTGCCAGGTGTAGCCTTGAGTGCTGCACAGCTGAGGAAGCAGATGGGAGCTGAACTTGAATCTCGACTCAGCCACGCAGAGGGGCACCGCCCTCTAACTCTCACAAAGGCACCTGCAGGCTGGCGGTGGCCCTGCCAGAGACTGGGATAACTCCGCCATTCTGAACTGGGAATTAAGCCCCCAGTAGTCCAGTATAAAATGCCAGAATCCGCATTTTGCAGCCCCAATTCTTTCTACCCAGCTTGTTTTAGGCAATTCAGTTGTTAAGTTTTATCAAATGGGATGTTACTTGAGATGCCCGGTTTGGCTTACCACTTAAAATTTTTTCAAGATAAAATCCTGAATAGCCAAACATATTCTCCCTTATCCTGTCTGGGAACTTAAAGTCTCAGTTTGGAGGACTTAGCTTCAAGTTTCCTAAAGCAAGCAGCTCAGGCACTGAGCCACTCTTCTCTTCTGACAGTCTAAGGTTGGTTCCTTTCAATTATATGCATGAAAAATAGAATTTAAACTAGTAAACCTTCATCCCCAGTACAGTCTTACATTATTCAAAACCAGAGTAATGATCCTTTAAATAGAATCATAGATTCACCCATCTCTGCCACAATGTCCTTATCTTTAAAAATGAGAATCTATATCACCACCAACAAAGAATATTTTTAAATTTTTCAATAGGTTCTGATGAAATCAGCTAAAGATATGTACCATTAGTAAGTAATCCGATTACATGTGCCAACAGTTTTAGTATAGGCACATGGTGTAGTTCAGAGCATGGGCTCTGAGGTCAGACTCACAGAGGTCAGGTCCCAGTTTACCTGCCACGGGACCTCACTTCCCTGGTCTGTATTTCTTCACTGGCAAATCAGGGATTTTGATGGCATCTTGCCTGTAGGACTTGTGGTGGATTAAGTTGTATGTACCACAGAAAAACATGTCCTTAAATCTATTGCATTCCTGTGGGTGTGAACCCATTGTAAATAGGTCCTTATAATGAGGTTAACTCAGTTAAGGTGTGGCCCATCTCAATCAGGATAGATCTTGATCCTATTACTGGAGTCCCTTATAAGTAGAGTGAAATTCAGACAGAGAGAGAAAGCCACAGGGAGCAAGAAGCTGAAACAGAACTGGAAGAGAAAGGAGAGACCAGGAGATCCTGCCACGTGACAGAGGAACAAGGATCACTGGCAGCCAGTCCCAGAATTTCACAGTCTTTAGGGAGAAAGCATCATCTGATGATACCTTAATTTGGACATTTTCCTGGCCTCAGAACCACAAGCGAATAAATTCCCATTGTTTAAGCCAAACCATTTTATGGTATTTCTTGAGCAGCCTAGGAAACTAAAGCAGGGATATTATGAAAATTTAATAAAATAACCCATGTAAAGTACTTAGCATGGTGCCAAGCATGTAGAAGTGCTTAAGTGTAATCAGACCATTCAATTTTTTTTAAAAAATCATTCCTGTTTGAGATCAAACTAAAATTATTCCAAAGAGATTTGGCTCCTTTAAAAGTAAGTTCTGTCAACAGAAAGTCAGTCTTCTTAATTGTCAGAAATTATGACTGACAATTTTCACAGAAGCGAAGAGACGTCCAATTGTGTGCGGATGAGAAAGACAGCGTGAAGTCAGAGACCCACTCATTTTGTCACCGGCTGTTTTCCTTGGACGTGAGAAGAAATCCATGTGTTGCACTGTCATCGCCATCTCCTCAGTACTCCGGGTTCCAGACCTCACTCCTTTTCCCACTTTTTTGCCCCATGTAGCCTTCCAGCCCTGATACATGGCACAGTGTTCCCAGCTTTGACTGGGATTCTCTTCTGACCAGCCAGATGAAGTAGCCTGGGAAAAGTCCCTATCAGCTCAACCTGGCCCTGGAATATCCCCATCTTGGTCCTGTCCCCCCATTAGTGTTGGAGTGAGGCACACCTGAGTCTGGGCCAAAGCAGCAGCAGAGCCAAGAGGGTGAGTACTTGGAGGTACTCTTGGTCTCCAGTTTTCCCAGTTTGTCCCATCCCAGTTTTAGCACTGAGAGTCCTGGGGCAAACAAGGATGGTTGGTCACTCATAAGAATCCGAGAGTTCCCTTCAGAGGTTGGTGTCTGTGCAGAGGGCATGGGTCATGGTGGGAGGAAGTGGTAGCCAAACAGTAGCTAACCCCAAACCCTCTGTGTTATAAGCCCCCTTTTTGTTTCTTAAAAATGCCTTGGCGGGGTCGGATGTGGCTCAACTGGTTGGGCGTCTGTCTCCCATATGGAGGGACCCGGGTTCGATCCCCGGGACCTCCCGGTAAAAAAAAAAAAAAAAAAAAAAAAAATGCCTTGGGAGAAAGCTGAGCTGGTTACCAGCCTCTCACTGTATGAAAGCTTTGATGTACTTAAGGATCGTTTTTTATTTCATCCTTTAGTTTTCTCCAGATTGAATAATACCAGTCCCTTCAGACTGTGCCCTCACACGATAATTCCTTGTCTTGCTCCTCTGAACCCTCTCCACAAGGGCCCTAAGCCCGTCAGTTTGCAGCCAGAGAAGGTACCGGGAGTCTGCCCCTCCTCTGAGTCAAATTCTCATCTTTAGAATCCAGGACAGAGCTCCTATGAAGTTGTGTGAGGTTCTAACCTGGCCTCGTCCAAATGAATGCTCATCACACATCCAGCTTAGCGCTGGATTTTTTGAGGGGAAGGGAAAGTTGAAAAGGAAGGCAGAAAAATATCTGAACCTGGGGTAAAACCAAGTCAGGATGGTGGGACTTTCTCCAGAGCACCCCATCTTCTTCCTCACCACCACCACTACCTCCCCGCCCCCAGCTCCAGGGTTCTTTGAAAGGGCACCCTGGCTGAGCACCAGCTCAGCTGGCAGTCGGCATGTGGTCAGAGCCGCTCCAGAGCCCTCCTCAGCCTCCCCCCCACCCCGGCCCATGCTCACCCGCCCCCTTCTGTAAACTCCTGGCGCTCCCAGAGGTTCTATAACACATTTAGCACTTAATTACAGCCGTGCTTTGTTCCTTAATTGTTTCATGTTAATTTTATTTTCCCAATGATATTTCAAGATCTTTTTAGGAATGAGACGCTTGTCTCAGTTATCTTACTTTTTTTTTTTCCACCTTCACAGTACCTATCAAGGTGTCAGGGAATTAAAAAGCACTCAAAAATTACTGTCAGAGGATGAATGAATGGGTTTTGAACACAACTTCCCCAGCATGCGTGACACCTCACACACCAAAGTTCAGCACACGTTTGTTGAAAAAATGAAGAAACCCTACTTATCCACATTCTTCCTATTTATCAGCCATGTTTTCTGAGAAACAGAATAAAAATATAAAAAGTTGGAATGAGACAAAAATATAATAGAGTGGGGTGAAGTACTTAGTATTTAAAGGAGTTCTCTACTTTTTGTGGGGAAACCCTGGCTCCTTATCCTCTCATTCATTGATAGAGGAAGCTGGGAGTTTCTTCGTGCAATGGAATGCATATTTGAAATAATGAAGATGGCTCAAGAGAAAAGCCAAGGGAAAAACTGACAGGAATTGACCGATTCAAACTCACTTGTGCAAGTGTAGACTGTGGCAATGCAATATCAGAGACAGTTGTGTATCTGGTGACTGTGAGCCTGGATCCCTGGTGGGTTCAATTAAAAGTCCCTGCCCAGGCACCAAGATTAAGAACAGATGGGGTATCCCCAGGTTCAGTGGTTTTTCCCTTATCACCATCTGACTTTGTTCACATATTTGTTGTTGTTTTTTTTTTAAGATTTTATTTATTTATTTCTCCCCACCTCCTCGCTGTTCACATTTGCTGTGTCTGTTTTTTTGTTGTCTGCTCCTGGGTCTGACCCAATGGTTCACAAACAAGCTAGACCCATGTCGCTTAGGGCCAGGCTGAGGACATTTGGGGCTGGGTAACTTGTTGCCATGGAGGGAGTTCTGGGTTAAACTGTGTCCCCCAGTCCTAACCGTTGTGCAATGAGGGTGGCCTTCCTTGGAGGTAGGATTTTTGAAGGTGTGATGAGTTAAGATGAGGCCAATCTGGAGGACGGCGGGCTCTGGTCTACCGAACCCAGGACCTCCCATGTGGGAGGGAGGCGCCCAGTTACTTAAACCACCTCCACTCCCTGCTTTGTTGTGTTTCTCATTTTATTTTCCTCTTTGTGTCTCTTGTTGTGTCATCTTGCCATGTCAGCTCGCCACGCCAGCTTATCATGTCAGCTCACTACCCCGCTTGTCCTCCTCAGGAGGCCCTGGGGAACCGAACCCATGTGGTAGGCGGGCACCCAATCGCTTGAGCCACATCTGCTTCCCTATTTATTTGTTTTTAATTTTTATTGTGGTAACATATATACAACATAGTATTTCCCCTTTTAAAAAGTCACTTTCAAGTATACAATTCAGTGGTGTTAATTACATTCCCAATGTGCCAATGTCTGTACATTTCACTGTATGTAAATTTTACCTCAATTTTTTAAAAAAGAAAAAGAAAAAATGGGCAATGGATTTAGGCTGACCACCACAGAGAAGAGGCCCCTGGGATTAGGAAAGGTGGAAAGGGCCAAACTGGAAAGGGGAGGGATTTGGGGGTTCTCCAAGATGGCAGAGGCCCACGCCTTGCTCCCATCACAGTCTCCTAAGGGAAGCATCATCGGGCCCAAGCTCTAAAAGCCACAGTCTTGGGAGCTGAGAGAAAAGATGCCCAGGCCCAGGCTTAGCATAGAAATAGTGGTGCCTCCTATCTCCAGTGGGCCAGACGAACTCGACAGCAAGCAGTGGTCAGCTGAACATCTGCAAAAGACCCTGGGACAGCTGAGTTACTCGCAAGGAGAAAGAATCGCCCAACACGATTGAGGGCAAATTTTCTACAAAAATGGCACACACCACTCAGAACTGAGTGGGAGAGAGTGTGGTCTACAGTGTGAACTGTGGTCTATGGTTGGTGGTAAGGCTCCAGGATGTGTAAGTTCATTGAGGGTGGTGGGCCACACTGTGGGAGATATTTGTGTGGGATGTGGTGGGAGGTGTGGGAGGTGGGCAACATGGGAATCCCAGTGGGTTCCGTGTAATATTTTGGGTAACCTAAGCACCTCTTAAAATATATGTATATATATATATATAAATAACATTTTTGTAAGCAAATACACATATATGCATATATATTTATATATCATTTTGCAAATGTTTGTATGTATTGTGAGAATTTTGATTTTTACCCATAATAAAAAAAAAAAAAAAAAAAAAAGTTGTGCACATGTGGAGCAGTTTCATAGGGGGTGGCTTTAGGGGTTTCTGGGGGAACACGGTATCAGAATAGGGGCCCAGCTGTGAGATGCTAATCTGAAGCTGGTGGGGGAGGCCACTGTGAGAGGATTCCCGTGTCTACACAGGGCCCTGTGCCAGCCTGAGGCGGGAAGATCCCCACTCAGCAGCAGCATCTGGTAGCAGGAGGAACAGCAGTATGATGGGGTGGCCACAGATCGAAGATCCAGGTCCTCCCACCCTGTCCGAGCCCACGTCTCCAAGGGAGAAGGGACCAGAACCACGACTGATGTGGCTCAGAACAGATTTCATTTGCTGTGGGAAGAGAAATGTGACATAGCTTGGACTCAACTGTTAGGGAGTCAAGTTCAAATCTGCTGCTCATTTACACACTGAGTCACTGCTGAGAGGTCAAAACATCACTGACGACTCAGGAAAACCTTTGGATGTTGCTGTTCCTTCCCACCGCCATCGGCCCTGAGCCTCTCAGCTCTCCCCTCCTCCTGTCACATCTCTCTAATCTGCATGGACCTTGCAGGATCAGTGACCACCCCCCTATTCCTGCCTAGAGTCTAATGCAAGGTCTATTAATCATGTTCCTGTGACTCAAAAGAAGGGGCTTCGGGTACAGTGCTGCTAGGAATCTTGTCCCTAAGTGCCACTGTAAGGCCTTCCTCTAGGATTTTTATTTGTGTCCCCTTTAAAAAAAAAACCGCTTCTTCAATTTAATATGGAAAAGAAGTAGCACACATAAACTGCTGATATTCTGAGAAAAATAATCTTCCTTAGTACTTGCAATGATTTTCACTGCTGTCTGCACGCTGTACAAGTAGATTTCTATTTACTAATGGTGGCAATTAAGGCAAAGTCATAAGCTTAACAAAGTGGTTGCTTACTCTAAGCAGATATGCTAATCAATTTCCCTGCCATGCTTAAATTTTCCATCCAGCTTAATATGTTGTGCCCACAGTTTCAGACAGAGCAGCCCCTTGTCTATAACATCTGTCTTCCCAGATACCTATGAATACCTGACTGATAGTGATCAGTGAGAATCTGCCTAAAGAAATTCTAAATCAATGGCACAGAAACTCTGGCTATGAAACCACGAACACTTCACTTAGTCTGTTTCCTCGTTTGTAAAATGGGTATATGATTATTTTAATGAAATGTAATCACTTAGGCAATATACTTAGCATAGTATATAAAATATGACTACTCAAGAAATGTTAGCCATTAAAATAATATTAATCTCTTGTAAAATACATTATCATGGTTGTTGTTGTTAATGCTTGAACTGAAAGTATGTGAAGTTGGGGCCTGATGTGGCCACGTTAACCTTGAGCACTAGGAGAAGGAAAGGAACCTGGGAGAAGCAGGGGTGAAAGAAACCACACATTCCTAACCGCCCAATTCCAGTTCCATTGGTTTCTTGCCCTTGGATGTTCATAAAATGGCCTCTGGTGCCCTTAAGTAAATGTACCATGGTAGCCAGCCTAAGATGGCCCCCAGTGAGCCCCCACCTAGAGGTTATGCCCATGTGGAGACCCCTCCCACCTCTGAGACTAGATCATAAAATCCATTGTGAATTTCTCCCTCTCTTGTTTGGATCACTCTGGTAGAATCTATCTGTCATGTTGTGAGGAGACGCCCATGTTATGAGGAACTGAGGCCTCCAGCCAACAGCCACATGAGGGAGCCATCTTGAATCAGATCCTCCAGCCTTCTGATGCTGGCAGTCCCAGCCAAAACCAAAACTACCCAAGTAAGCCCGTCCCAGAGTCTTGACCTTCAGAAATTGTGAGATGATAAGTGTTTACTGTTCCATGAAACTATGTTTGAGGATAATTTGTTACACAGCAGTCGATAATATATGCCTCTTTGCTTAAGCTTGATGAGTACATTTCTGTAACTTGTAGTCCATGATCTCAGACCAAGATACTTATTTTTTAACATTGCAAAGATGATTAACAGCCAAGCCTGAAGAGGTCTCTGGACTCTAATCTAGACCACCAAAAAGGGGTTGGCTTGACATAAAAAGACAAATATTATATGATCACATTGATATGAAGTAATTAAAATAAGCAAGTTCATAGAATCAGAAACTAGAACATAGGTTACCAGGGGCCAGGGTAGGAGTAAGGAATATGGAATTAATGCTTAAATTATACAGAGTTTCTATCTGGGGTGATGGAAAAGTTTTGGTAATGGATGGTGGCAATGGTTGCAAAATATTGTGAACAAAATTAACCCTGAAATAAATATTTGAATGTGGTTAAAAGGGGGAAATGTTAGGTATGCTACTGCAATAAAATTTTTTTAAAACCATAGGTAGATACAACACAATGAATTTTAATGTAAACTATGGACTATAGTTAATAGTATAATTATAGTAATTTTTTCATCAATTTTAACAGTTACCTCACTAATGCAAAGTGTTAATAATAGAGAAGACTGTGGGGGGGGTATGTGGGAACTCTGTATTTTCTGCATGATTTTTTTGTAAACTTACAAGTTTCTAATAAAATTTTTAGTAAATAATATTTTAAAATTAGCTTAAGAAATAAAAATCAAATACATACAATTTTTGAAGTTTTCATTTTTCTTTTCTGAAATATATAGAAGCTGACCCCGGTTTTAAGGTGTGTGATCTATCTATCTGTCAATCATCTATCTCCCATCACACTCATTCATCTATCCATGCAATGCCTTAGGACTGGGGTGTTACGATAGAAGACACATCATATAGAGTAGAGAAAAAAAATCCATTTCCTTTCTAGAACTCCTTTTAGAAAGATTTTATTTACAAACTGTTTTTTGACAAACTGACTTGAGGTAAAAGTTGAGCCTTCGGGGCATGTTTTATTTAGTATGAGACTGTAGGGTGTGTATGGTGGGGACTGGGGTGGCTTGGAAGTCATGTTTATTTATCTGGAGGAGAAACACAAGAAGAGTGAGAGAAAGGGAGAAGAAAGGGGTGCAGGTCAAGACTCCTTGGTATGACTCTCTTCCCCCCCTCCCCAGTCTTAAGTAAAATCACTAAACTCACAAAATATTTGAGGCAAGGGAATTGGTGAGGTAGAAACCAGTGAAGGGTGCAAGCCTTTGTGTCCATGCTAATGTGGTGGAGTAAGGACTGTCCACGAAAGCACGGAGGCAGAGAGGGTAAAGAGAAAAAAGCTCAGGCACACAGAGAAATAATGGGGAAGGTCGGGGGTTTCACAGATCTATGATATTGGGAGTTTGGGCCTCAATGGAATCTCTGAAGGCCACTAAAGTCCCAGTAGGCATTGTGAGGATGATGGATGGATGGATGGATGGATGGATGGATGGATGGATGGATGGATGGA
>JAKSZT010054263.1:990125-1037735 GCA_026826555.1 Tolypeutes matacus
GGATGGATGGATGGATGGATGGATGGATGGATGGATGGATGGATGGAGATAAAGGTAGAGATACAGACAGGTGTGGGCATCATGAGGATGGTGGAGGGATGGATGAATGGATGAATGGAGACAAAGGTACAGATATAGACAGGCTTGAGCTCCTTGAGGGCGAGAGTATCTGCCTCATTTTATTCATCTTGGTGCACTCAATGCTGCTTGTGGCATAGATTGCATAAGCTTTTATTTTGAATAAATGAATGAGTGAACGAGCAAATAAATGACATGTGAGTGAATAAATAGATGAATGAAGTTTCAAGTGTTAATCTTCTAATATATGCACTGTATCTATCCATTCACTATTACGGTCATCCTGAAACTCATGAGCTCACCTTCACAAGCTTAAACATATTTTAGGGTTGCAGAAAATATTCTATCAGCTTAAGTAAAATACTTACCATAAAGCAATGCTCTACTACTTTAAATGACATAATAAATGTCCACCAGACAAACATTTATGTTCTATTTTCACTTTCTGTCATCCACCTGAAGGTGGTGGGAAGGAATATTGAAGAGTGGTTGTAATCAGTTAATGCAGCAATACATCTCCCATCTGAGCAAAGCAGGAACTAATATAAAAGGGCTTCCTTGTGCTGATAAATGTATCCTGATTCATCTTCTCAAGTTGCTCAGGATTCTGGAACTGAACACGCCACCTTTCTCTGCATATCTGAACTGCTCTTATCATTGGCAAGATGTGAGAGCCCTCCACTTATGAAGTTCTAAATCAGCCATAAAGGCTCTGCCATCTCCACACACATCAGTTTTGTTGGTCTGCGAGGAAGGAATGAGCTCGCTATTGCTGCTTAACTCAATTTAGCTGCCTTTTTGCCTAATCACACAAAGAATTTCAATAAAAAGGAGATTATTCCAATACCAGCTATCAGCGCCAGTTCAGTCCTGGTAATTATCACCTTGGCAGACCTTGAAATCCTCCTACATGCTATGTCATGGTTCTGAGTTCATCTGAATTTATGAATTATTTGCAGAGATAATGAAGCCTATCAGAATACCTTTCTACTTCATTTGAAATGAAATTAACTGGCAAGGAGACCATAATGGCTTATGGGAAGGCTTTCCTATCCTTAATATAGTAGACTGATTTCCTCCCTCCTTTACTCACCCTGCCATTCCTCTCCAACTAGCCTGTTACTTCCTCTTCCTTACTGGAAGCTGTAGGAGGGCAGGAGCCTGGAGGGGCCAGGTTATTAAAGAGCGTGTGTATGTGTGTGTATATGTGTGGGTGTAGACAAACAGCTGATTCTGCTTCATAGGGTATGGGATTTAGCAACTTCTTGTTTAAGATCTTCTTCCAACATTCCCCTACTGATAGTAAGGTTCAAGAAAGCAATCTCTGAAGGTGAAAATGAAGCAAAAAATACATTAGGAATAGAATTCTCTCTTTTCCTTTTTCCTTTCATCACCTCTAAGGTGATAATTCATAAATGTCCAGCGCTAGCCAAGAATTCTCTCTTCAGCCCTCAACCCCTCTATCCTACTACCTTCTAAACATCTCCCCTCAATGACTAAGTGACATGTCAAAGTCAATATATCTGTAGTGGAAACTCCTACATGTTCACCAAAACCCATTTTGTTTTCCTTCTGGGAACACACCTAGACAATGTTTCTCAATTTTACATGCAGGTGGATACAGCCATGCGAATGAGTCCTGAGAAAGTGAACAGGAGCAATGTATCGCTTTTCCAAGGCTGATCCCTTCATGTGATCCACCCTGCTCTTTCCCCATCTGTTGGCTGGGTGGAGAGAACGCTGAAGACCTCAAGGAGGTGGAGCTGCAAGGTGAAAGGATCCTGGGTCTCTGAATATGCTCATGGAAGGCTGCCCTCATCAGGGAACTCCTGCATGGGACTATGACATGAACCAGAAATTAACTTCTATTGTAGTCAAGGTTGATCTGTTGCTGTTTGTTGTGGTCTCCCTGAAAGGGGCGGGATCAATCTCCCGCACAAAATTTGGTTCGGATGTGGAGGCTTATGAAAACAACACGTGCACTGTTTATTCTAGAAATTCCCACACTTATTTGATCATAGAGCATTCTTTCACCTAACATTTCTCCAGAACCTTCATTGGGAAATGATGGCTCCTTTACCATATGAAGAGGAAGGAGCTGGAGAGAGGTTGTTTTAATCAAATCCTGAAATATTACTTAAGAACAAAGAACTGTTGATTTTAAAGATCAGTCGCCTAGGGTGCAAGGTTCTGAGCCAAACCTTGGAGATCTTGTTGATCACCTGCTAGGCATCTTCTTGTCCATGCTGTGGCCTCCAGCTCACTGAGGTCATTACAGACCACTCTATATCTCATAAAGTCTAGAAAGTTACTCGACATCAAACTTATTCTCAATTAGCTATGGGAAAACAAGAACAGGACTACAGGATCCTGTCCTATGAAGTCACCAATGGACATAATTTCCCCCAAAGCCTCCAATGCTGCCCTGCTGTTTTCCTTGCTACAATCAGAACAGAGCATCCCAGTTTCATCTGATTGAAGAGTTACATCATAAATTAATGTGGGGACTGGTATTTAACTGGGTTCTCATTTTCCCTACTTCTTCTGCTATAAAATATCAGAAACGTATTTCTGCCAGAAAGGTGATGTTGTATTTCTGATGTGCCAAGCATTTGTGAAAAGGAGAGGGTTTGCTGTTTGAAACCCTGTGTGACATTTGAACAGAAACACTGTGGTGGCATTTAAGTCTCTCTCCAGTGGCGGTCAGGTGGTCAGACTCCAGGAAACAAAACAACCTCTTCAGAGTGTTGTCCCTCTACCAAAAGACATGTGTTTGCCCCTAAGTTTCCTGGAGGCTCAGTGAGGAGACTGGCTTGCTTGGATGAAATAATGAAGTAGAGGAATTAGGAGCTTAGGCTCGGAGACAATAAAAGTAAAACATCCGCTGCTGGGCATGAAAATACTTTTATGATTTGACCTAAGCCCCATTGCCCTTGAACTAACTTTGATATGTTCATTCTTCCTTTGGACTGAGTCTCCTCTATTTAAATGTTTGGTCTGTTCATATACCAGTTGAGCAGTAAATCTCAGCAGAGTTGCAGCCAACACCTACTCTCCAGCTTATCAGACTTGTTCAGGACAACTAACAAATGGATGATGATGGACAATGTCCATCTGAAAAAACAGAGAGTATCTACAAATGCAGGCAAGGTAGTTCTATCCATTTGCCCCATAGGATATAAGCCCCCTCTCAATCAGAAGCAGAGCAGGCATCACCATCCTAAAATCCTCAAGACTGAAGAATGAACTAACATAAGGGGGGATGCAACTATAGACTGAAGTAGACTTATTATTATTCTAATGGAAGAATTTGTAACACTGATATAAAGACAGTGGTCGCCAGAGGTTCTGAGGGGAGGAAAAGGGAAGAATCGGTGTAACATGGGGCATTTTGGGGGCATTGGAATTGTCCTGCATGACATTGCAATGATGGATACAGACCATTATACATTTTTGTCAAAACCTATAAAATTCTGCTGTGCAAAGTGTAAACTATAATGTAAACTACAGACCACGGTCAGTAGCAATGCTTCAATATGTCTTCATCAACTGTAACAAATGTACCACACTAATGAAAGATGTTGTTAATTGGGGAGAGAGGGTGTTTGGGGGGGTGGGGTATATGGGAATCCCTTATATTTTCAATGTAACTTATATGTAATCTAAAACTTTAAAAACAAAGAAAAAATATTTAAAAATTAAAAAAAAAAAAAAAAGAATGCACCTCTCCAGGAGGCTCCCAAGCTTCCCATACAGTTGCACCTGTGCCTTCTGTCTGAATCCTGCAGTGGATACAGACTGCACCTCATAAAAGTGGTCCCTGTGATAAGCAGGAGAATGGCTGCAACGTGCCTAGAACTGTGTTTTGTACATAATATAACCTCACGGCTGTTGCTCCTTTCCGGGTCCCTGCTCGGCTTTCCAGACCCTTCACAACAGGGATGTCTCTCTCCCCAGCCAGCCTACTCACTACCCTGTGTCCTACAGTGCATACAAATGTCATGAGCTACTTTTCTGTCATCTCTAAGGAGCAAAAACAGCCTCCGTGGCAGCACCAGTGGCAGCACTGCTGTGGGGTCAGGGGCGGGATCACTGGGTGCTGGTGCCCAGGCCCTCAGACTCAGCGATGGCGAAGCTGCCCTGGTGGCACTGGCTGCTCATCTGCATTCTTGTCACTAACTCCCATGGTGTAGCCACATAGTATGCCAGAGTTGGGAATTCAATTGGGGAGGGGGTCTAATTTGCAACATTTGCCCATTTCTGGGGTGTACATATTCCCACCATGGCCAATTTCAAGCCACAAGTGTGGCATCATTGAACGTGAAGGTACACAGTAGAGTTTCCAACACGTAGTTTCCACCAGAGAAACAACAGTCTATAAGCGCGAGAGCACAGTTAATACCAAAGTGTAAAATCACTAGGGGGTGATGAGTTCCAGCAAAATGCTACCATTGTTTTTAATATACTGTATTTAACTGCAAGTTATATAACAATTTTTCAGATGGCTGTGCTTAACTATTTAGTAAAACCCCTAAAAAAATTTAAACTGGCTCTCGTAAGCCTGTACAAGCCAGCTCTAGCAACCCACTAGCTGGAAAAGAAGGAAATGAGGGCATCATGCACTGGCCAAGAGGTCGAATTCACAGCACAGGGAGACACTCCTGGAGCACCTAGAGCTTTCTGGGCACAGTTCTAATGGGGGACAGAAATGACCACAGAGTGGGTGTGGGCAAAGCTGGAAAATACTATTTTTGTGGCTGTTTGACCCTGCTTCTATTTCTGGACCATGAGCAGTGCCTTAAACCCATTCCAAGGTGTCAGCACTAAGGTCTTCTTCCTCTGAAAATATGGCAGGCGGAGGTCCAGGCAGCAAAGAGAGACTCTTCCCTGCTCCTAACCCAGGAAAAAGCTAAAACATGCCCCCACCTTGCCCTAGCAATGCCCGCTTGTGTGCTGAAGAATCACTCTTCAGGTCAGTTCATTCTCTCCTCTGCTGGGGAGATGGGGCACGTTCCAGGATGCCTTCTCAAACACCCATGGTGATTGCAGCCTCCTGCCTGAGCCTGGGGAACAGAGGCAGCCCCAAGAGGTCCAGCTTCTCTGCTCGGCCAGGCAGCTCAGAGACCCGAGCAAGGCTCTGCCAAAAGCATCACATACCAGAGCACAGTTTGGAGCACAGCAGCCCCAGCCCAAAGAAAGAACAGATTATGAAATGGATATGTGTAATGACGCAGCGTGAGTGCAATTAATTATTGTCAAAGCATTTTTGCTGGCTGTGTTCGTCTCTTATGTAGGAGAACAAAACTGTCATACTGGTGACAACTTTATTCAACATCACTGCAATTACCAAGCCTAAAAATAGAAGCAGAGGGGAGATTTTCCTGAGAGGGCTGAGCTCTGTTATCCATTTCACATGCCTGAGATGGTCTATCCCCAGGAAAGGGAAGAAGCTAAGATTCATTGAAGGTTGCCATATGTCACCATGAAAAGCATTTTATCTGTTTTTTCCTACATAGACCTCCTTTCACATAGTGAACAGAGAGACATGGAATGGAGGGCTGAGGACCAAGATTTGTTGAGCATCCTTTACATGAAAGGCTCTCTGTTACAAGCTCTATTACATAATTAACTTTAATTATCATAGCCACACTCAAAGGGAGGTATCATTACCCCCACCTTCACAGATAAGAAAGCTGAGTATCAGAAAGGTTAAGAACCTTGTGCAAGATCACGGAGCCCAAATCCTTCTGATCACAAAGTCGTTTGCACTAAGTTGTTTGCTGTGAAACAAGTGAAGTCAGCAGAGCCACACTCCTGGAGTAGGAGTCCCTCTCCTGTTGTTTCTTCATCCCCCCTTTCTCTTCTTTCTTATCTCCCATTGCCCTCCTCTGTTTTAGTTTCCCAGCTGCTAAAATAAATACCACACAATGGGTTGGCTTAATAACAGGAATTTATTGGCTCATGGTTTCAGAGGCTAGAAGGCTTGCTTCCTTCCAGAGTTGCTATCTTCTGGCTGGCCAGCAATCTCCGGGGTACTTTGGCTTTTCCATCACATGGAAATGCATATGGCAGCATTTTCTCCTTTCTCTTCCCAGGTTCTGTGGACTCCCAGCTTCTGGCTGCTCCCAGTGGCTTCTCTCTGCCTGACCTTCATTCACTCTGACAATAAAGGACTCCAGAAATCCAGATTAAAGCCCAACATGATTCAGTTGGGTCACACCTTAACTGAAGTAACATCTTGAGATCCTATTTACAATGGGTCCACACCCACCACAATACAGACCAAGGTATACACGATTCAGTCAACTGCACCCTCCCTATATCTGAAATGCAAACACAGTTAAGAACCTGAAGTCGAAAAGACTTGGGTCCATTACGTCTTAGCAATTTTGATCTTGGCTCATTTGCTTACTCACTATAAGCTTTAGTATTTTCAACTATAAATTAGGTTGAGTAATAGTTCCTGCTTTGTAAGATCATCGTGAGGATTAAATGAGACAATGCAGGTCATGTGACTTGCACAGTGCCCAGTCCGTGGTAAGCATTCAGCAGCAGTTGCTGTCATTATGGGCTAGAAAATGTGGCATTGAAAAGAGGCTCCAGGGGCATGCCAGGATCTCCACTCAGGAGCGTACAGAAGGGAAAGAGGCATAGGGAAGATGGCTGGATTCAGGGATCTGCACTCCCTTCCCACGTGGCCAATGCCCTTCCCTTCCTTCAAGGACCTTACAAGGCAGAGTAAGGATGGCATGAAAGACTCACCCCACTACAGCCACAGAGTGCCCAGCACATGCTGGGCCCTGTTCAAAGCTGTTTGCAAATACAAGCTCAGTCTTCATAGTAAGCCTGCCAGGTGCTATTTTTCTCCCTGCTTCAGTGGCATGAACGTCAGCTGAAATAACTCCCCCGCCTCATACTAAGACCCTTTGGGCGGGCGCAGCTATGCCACACACCAGGCCTATGGTTGTGCCTCTCTAAGGGGACGAGACCAATTCACCAATGCCACCTTCAGATGTTATCTTTGTCCCTTGAGAAACTTGCACCAGACCCATACTTGGCATGGTAGGCTCTCCACCATCAAGGGTGACCTTCACTTTGTGACTTCTCCCGGCGCTGTTTCTCCTGCTTTACCCTCCTTCCTCCCTGCGTTCATTTATCTGGGGCAAACTACAAGAGATGAAAAAATTCAAGCAGGCAAAATTACGTGAAGAGAGGCTGCCCCGGGTTTAAATCCCAGCTGCTGCTCTACACACGCTTACTAACAGCAAGTCTCTGCAGGAGACTCACCTTCTTGGAGTTTCCTCATCTACAGAACAGAGATAGTATCTAACTCATAGTGTTTTGGTGTGGATCAGAGAAAAGGACACAAAGTATATAGAATAATGTCGGACACTTCAATTTATAACTTTTACTATTATTTGGCCACTTATTGGTAGTATTGAGCTCTTGTTCTGGGGCCAGATCACCTAGGGAAGTCTCAGCTTATCTGTAAAGTGGAGATAAGAATATCTATCTGCTTTATAGGATGAGTGTGAGGTTGGGTGAGATCATGGGTAAAATGCACTTAACACAGCACATGCTCCATAAACTGTGGTCATTACTCTTATTTTTATCATCACGATTATCTTCTCCCAGGAGTTGAAAATTGGCTGAAACTCCCAGCAGATCACTGGGATTATTTGCCAGTCACAACTTGTGGGAGGAAAATATCTGGATGATTTCTCTTTTCATAAAGGTAAGAGCTACCTAAGAGGCACTTCCAGCTTTTAAAGCTTTTAGAGGACCACCTTAGAGAAGAACCTCCCACAGTAAAGCAAGTCTGAGGCTAGCACATGATGGAAAAGAAAACCAGGCCGCCCAATCATTTCTTCTAAAGCTCTATTTTTAAAATAGCTAATGCTCTCAAAAAGTTAATGCTACTAATCAAACTTTAACAGGGCCCTGACCTACTTTGCTATGGTTCAGGCATGGTTGAAAGGACGTGGGGTTTTAAAGTCAGAAAACCTGGGTTCAAAGGTAGGTCTACGACTGCTGTGTGACTATGGGCAAGTCACTCAGCCTCTCTGAACTGAACTGCCTCATTCACAAAGTGGGAAAAACAACAGTATCAACTTCACAAGATTGTAAGGAGAGTCAAATAAGACATATGTGAAAGCAATCTCAAAGCCCTATATAAATGTGAATTGTTAGTATTTCCTACTAATAAAAGCGATACCAAGTTTAACGATCAATCATGGCCACCGGAGTAGCTCGGGAAGTTGGTATCACTGTGTCTTCCTCCTTTGCGAGTTCAGATTCCTATTTCCATGTATTTGTGCTTGCTATTTTAAAATATTCCAAATCCTTTTGGAAGACAGCAAAGCATAAAAACAAACCAACAGAACAGCTCCATGTTGAGAAGCGGCATGGACCACTTAGCCTCTCCTTTCTGTTGCATTTGCAAAATAGCTGTGGGGTTAGATTAGCTGTGGGCAGCCTGCAACCCAGGGCTTGTTTCTGGGGATAGAGGTAACCAGCCATCTTGGGAAAGAAGTCCAAGCCTGGGCCAAGCAGCTCTGAAAACCATTCTCCACACAGCCACAGTGACCCCATCAGGAAAATGGGCACTGGCTGAGGGGGAGCATTCTCCCAAAAATATCGCCTCTAATTCTCTGCTTTTATACCTTCAGCCTCAAGCAGAAATCTGCATTTTGTTTTCTGTAGAATTTTTAGAAGCAAAATGCCTTTTTAAATATCTGCTTTTTCTACCTACCAGTTTACCAACCATATGGAGACAAATCCAGCCTGTAGGAGAGTTTCAGTGAGACAGCCAGTTAGGTGAGGCACACAAATTGTCTCTGCATTTTAAACATAGCGCACGACGTGTTACACAAACACCATTCATAAACCTGAGTCACAGGTTTCAGAAGGGAGCTTGGTACATGTATAAATAGCCTGTGTGTGTCAAACAGTAGAGAAGAAGGGAAGTTTGGAGAATAAGGTCAAAATCACTGTACCCAATTTAAACATAATACAATCTTAGCCTTGTCATTATTTACAAGCCCCCAGCACAACTCCCACCCAAAAAGGAGAGAACATCAAGTGGAAAATTCTAAATAAGTTAATGTCCTCACATTGAACTAAACAGTACGAATGATGCATCATAAAACGAAGTTATAATTATGTTGTCTCACTTCCTGGCTGCCAGATGCCCACAGTACAAAACAACCACTCTACAGGATTTTCTGGGCTTGGAACTGTTTGGGGATCTTTAAAGGAAGGTAGTTTTGACTAGTGTCAACCAGCTGATTTGCATTAAATGACTGAGATGGTTTTGGGTGGCAACAGAGAATACACACATGTGGTGCCAAACTAACACCATGAACATGTTGCAAACATTTTTTTAAAAGACCACATTTTTTTCTCCGATCCCTCCTCCCCAACTTACCCCTGTGAGTCTGGACATAAGTCATCATCAACATATTGCCCCAAGCCCAGCTCAGGATGTCACTAAGCCTGGCTTTCAAAAAGCACAGCATGAAAATAAACTCCAGGCTAGTTGTAGCTGAAGACAAACCCTGCATACCCTCTGGTCCCTCCTATCCGAGGTGATAAGCGTGCCTGCGGCTTGGAAAAAACACGACAAGAGTCTTGGGGAGCCCAGGACGTCATGTGAGCCTTCAAGGGGCCATTCAGTTCCTTAGCAGGCACCTTCCAGCCTTCAGGCCTCTACTTCGTGCCAATTTCAGGGAGCTGCTTGTGACGTGAACCTAGTAATTCTCTCAGGAGAGGCTGAGTTTTTGCCACCCAGCCCCCCACCCCCGATGCTCATAAGGGATATACAACCGTGCGTGGGATTTGGAATGCCAAAGTCTGCAGTACACAGGGACAACACACGAGCTCAGCTAATTCAGCCCGCTGGGCACACAACGATTTCCATTCCAGTCCAACTGCCTGCAGGGCATCTCTCTCACACGGCTCCACTCTGGGTCCTTCCTCCAATCACCGGGCAAGTGGATTTCTCAACCTTGGGCCTCTCCTGCCCGAGACTCTGAGGATGCAAGTGGTCTTTGAGTTAAGAGCTCACTAAAGTGTAGATCATGCTGAATGCAGAAAGAAAGAGAAAAGCATTAGTCGGGACACCCGAAGGGCCGGCCCTCTAAAGAGGGGCCTTCCAAAGGCCAGAGAGACCCTCCGGCCTCTTTCTCACCCCCACTACGGCATCTCATCCACCATCAATACCCCCCCCCATCCCCCTCGCTACTTCCCCTACTCCTTCCCATGATATTTGACAAAACATTTGTTAAGAGAGCATATTGTGCCCCTTGGATAAAAGCTGTGATTTCTCTAAGTGTCTATTATTCTTATCAGTATGATTAGTATGATTGTTATTCCTCTTTACTGCAGCTGCAGGGCAGGTCCCTGGGGGTTGCGGGGTGCCACAGATTCTTTATCCCACCAGCTGCTGCGTGCTTATACGATGTCCGTGTCCAGAGACTCCCAGATTATGCTGGGGAATATATGTTAGTGCCAGAGAAAAGACTGTCTTCACTCTTGTGAGGCCCATATGTGAACATGGACCCTCTGGGCACAGAAGCTAAATGAATTAATTGGGTACCTCCCTGGCCCTCCTGTGTTTAATAGGATGCACGCATTAAACATGCATGAAGACCTTTTGTTCTAGGGGTGCCCCACCACACCAACAGGGGACATACATCCCTGAGCTTACAAAGGTCTGCAGGTGAATTTTGCAAGGCCGAGGAATAATCTGTACCAACACACACAACTTTGTATATTTGGTGGAAAGAAAAGCAACCACTTCTTCACAATGTAGAGGGGAAAAAGAATAATCTCAACACCCAAAAACCAAAGGAAAGAAACGAAAGTGTTTCACTTCTAACCCTGTCTGGCTGTGAAGCCCCAGGGAGCTCTTCTGAGTAATTGAAATTCCATCTGTCTTGTGGTTTGGTACCCCAGAGAGCAGCTTTGCTGAAACTTCTCCTCCTCCTTCCTGTTCCTCTTTGGGACAGGCTCTGGAGCAGATAAATGGCAAATTATCAGCTAGGACCTTGGACACTTATCTAGGCTTTTCCGAGGTCCTCAAGGAGCTCCTCAGGGACCTCAAACTGTAAAACATCTCCACCACCTTAGAGGGGCTTGGCTGCTCTAAGGAGTCCTCCTTGAGCAACTGCCCAGCCCAGTCACGTGGGTCCCCTTCGCCTCCTAGAAGAGTGGCCTGGGCTGGTGGCCTGTGCTGGCCACAAGCGATGGATCCAATAGGTTGGATCTAAGGGGACGGCAGATCTGAGAGACGGGAGAAACCAGGTCTTAGAGGATCCCTGAAGAGTGCCAAGAGGTCAGGTTCAACAAAGAAAGTGGCTGTCCTCCAGCCACCACCCCAGGTCCCAGTGAGGCAGGGAAGCAGTGGTGTCCAAGGTTGCCTTGGAGACAGAGGAATTAACAGAGTTAACATAATGGTATGCCAAGCTGAGCTAATGGACCAGAGAACAGACAGTCAAACAGAATGTGTGGACTAGAATCAGTTATAAAATGATTCTACCCATCAAATGGCCACCAACACCACCCCACACCACCCCCAAGGCCAAGCAAAGAGCCACTTTGCTCTCTGTCAGTGAATTCATCTGGCTTCTTTCCCACAGTGCCTTGGGCTTCAGCAGTTACTGCAACAAAACTGAAGTGAGGGAGCAGGTCCTTACTGCAGCCTCCTAATGGGGCAGGAGCCAGGAAGAGCTCTGGCCTTGTTCTGCTGGTTCTGAGGACAGCAACACTGTCTGGGGACGGGGCACTCGGTGCATAATTCTCTGCTCCAAGGGCTGTCGGCAACCCCACAAAGACAGTGAGGCTTAGCCCACTCCAGCTAAGACATCTAACCTCCACGTTCACCCAAAGGTGTCAAATCCTTAAGCCCACGAGAGCCTTCCCCACCTTTTATAGGTTTCCTAAGACAGGAGGCAGCCCCAGCAAGCTTCAGGGAAAGAGTTCGTCTTGGAATCCAAAAGACTTGGATGAGCCTGCTGCTGGGAACCTCAAAAATCTCCAGAGAGGGTCTTGGAGGTCCTTGTAAATTGGAACAGGAGGTGATTCCAGGGCACTCCATCAAGAAAGAGGAAGGAGTCGCCCCTGACTCCAGGGAGAATGTGGCAGAACAACTCTGGATTCCCTCCATGGCCCTGCGTTACTCCAGGGGAAGCCATACCCCAAGGGCCTCTGGGTCTGTGGGCGCACAGGACACAGGGGAGGGGAGGCAGAATCAACAGCCCCTGCCAGGGCAGCAGGTCTTAACCGCAGGCGTGCATCAGAATTGCCCCAAAGCTCATTTATTTTTTTATTTATTTATTTATTTTTTTTAATCTTTACATTTTTTTTTTTATTATGGGTAAAAGCTCATTTAAAACACAGACTCCCCATCCCAGAAATTCTGAATAGGTAGATCTAAGCCCAGGAATCCTCCTACCCCACGATTCTAATGCAGGCTGTCCAAAGACCACACTTTGATAAAGACTTCTAGAGGTTTCCCAAGAGGGCCAGCAGTTAAGAGCTCCGTCTCTGGAATGAGGCTTGAGATGGACTTACAGCTGTGATACTTTATTAGCTACGACTTGAGGGGTAATTAACTTCTCAGCTTCAGTTTTCTCATCTTTAAAAATGTGGGTAATGATAGCATTTGTCTCATAAAGTGAGCAAATTACAAAGGTTTTAGTGCAAAGCCTGTCTCGTTTTTAAATACTGGACAAATGCAGCCACTTTCTGGCTTACTGCCGCCCGATCCCAGCCCTGGGGTGGCCCTGAAGTCTAACACCCCCCCTAACCCTCCCCTGCCTCATCGGTCAACCAGTGCCAGTGGAGAGAGCACTGGAAATATTTGAAGGTGTCCACGGCCCTGGAGGAGGAGAAGTTTCAGCAAAGGTACCCTCTGGGGTATCAAACCACATGATAGTCTGTTTATAGCTATCTGCTTAGCAAGGATGTTCTGAGGACAGAGGTGAAAAGAGGGGAGATTCCTGAAACAGAATTGCAAAATCAGCAGGTTTTACTTAATTAGAATGATGTTATGTAACATTGGGGAAATTATAAACGTTAGCATTTAATGACCCAGCATGCCACTGGCTAAAGCTTGCTGGTGCTGGGAGGTTGTTACAAACAGGCTAGTAGGTGAGAAGCCAGGTGTCTTTGCATCTGGGGCCACAGGTAATCTTCTTGGTTGGGCTGTGCAGTTGCCAAGAGGCAGGAAGCCCCAAAGGGAAGAAGGTGCATCCAAGAGCCCTTTACCAAATACCTCCTAAGGAGATGTTGGTAGAATGCAGTTTCATCTCATGGCCCTAAGGATGTTTCTACTAGCAGGTTGGGTCTCCTGTAGGACCTTCCACCCCTCTTACTCTTTCATATAGGAGCCCAGGCTCCAGAACCCAGAGTCAGGCGGCTGGAATCAGACCCAATAGGTGCTGACTCCCACCCCAAGAGGCTACAAACCAGCCTGAAATTCCCTTCCATTTGCTGCAGGCATCAAACCCACTAGGAGTGGCAGAAACTCACCAGTAAAGGTAGTAGAAGAAGGAGAGGAGATAGAAGGCTAGCTTACACCAGGCCTCCTTCTGACAGTAACTCAAGGTGTCTGCATTCATGACTACCGGCGGGTCGTAGGCTAGTTCTGAACTATCTGCTGGGCAGTGGAAATACCTGCAGGGAAAAAGGACATGGCATCATTGGGTCTGAGGCATGGAAGGCACCTCTGAAGTCTGGACCAAGCCCTCCAAGGGGTCTCTGCTAAGCACTCGTCTGCCTTCTGCCCTGATCACAGCCTGAGCGCCCCTAAAGAACAGCTGAGCACTGTCTTCTGGAAGTAGTAACGCTCCAACTGCTCAGATCTATGGGCATCTTGGTGATTTAGGTAGACATGTCGTTTGGTGTTGCCTGAAGAACCTCCTATCCCCAGGGCAGGCTGGGGAGGTAGCGGGCAATGTGTACAGATAGGGGTGTAAGTATAAGTATAGCTGTAGGTATTAAGCACAGAGCTACATTCCCACCACCTACTTGCCAATGTACCTACGGTTCTACCTTAGAGATTAATTACTTTGGATTAAGTATTGCCTGCTACCCAGATGCTCTTTTAAAATCCTAAATACTCTGGGAGGGGTATAATATTCCCGCTTAAGTGTGGAGTGCATTACAGGTATTTTCCTTCTTGATAAGAACACTGGCCTTCTGTGGGGAGAGAGCAGCCCCAGAGGGAAATTTGGTCATGAGAAGAATGGAGGGTGGAAAAGAGGAGGGAAGAGACAGGCTAAAGCAAACTTTGTTTACTTCACAACATCACACAGGCTCAGTGTGACCAAGCCAAGGCCACAGAAGAAAGGAGCTCCCAGGGATGGTGAGCCCAGGGGCCAGAGCCTTCCCCACATGAGCCCGGATGGTTCTTGAAGGCCCTTTGTGAGTGGCTAGGCAGGACGAGAGCCTGGGCCCCAGGACCCCTTCTCAGCCGCGGCAGGACATGCCTGCACCGCCCCTGCTAAGCCTCGCCAGAGCTGAAGGACACAGTGGAGCTGGTGTCATTCAGCTAGCTCCTTTGTAGTCACCTTGTAAAGGTATCATGAGGCCAGGAGTACAAATTAAAGGCACTAGCAAGGTTCAGGCTCTGGTTCCCAACTGTGCGCAAGGACCAGGAGAGTCAGCTCTAATCAGATTAATCACACTGGTTTTGAAGAACATCCCTGTAACATAGCAACACATGCTGCTGGTATTTCAGTTCTCTCTTCCTACCCATTCAAAGGATACCTGTCACCGGCATTCTGCTGAGAGGAAATCACAAGGCAGATTCAATGATACCTGCCAGCTGACAGCCCTCCAGGCCACTCAACTCTCCTCTTCCCAGGAGCAGATTTCAAAAAAACTATTTGCTTCGCTGTCACCTTGTTCCCAAGGGCCCTAATTAAATGGAGGCAGAGGGGCAGGGCAGCCAAGTGGCTGAGAGCAAAGAGCCAGGGTTCTGTCTCCTGCCAGCCATGGGTCTTTCCTTGAGTCAGTCATTAACATCTGGAGCCTCAACTTTCTTATCTGTAAAATGGTGAGGAAATTGCCTACCTCGGAGGGCTGTTCCGAGGACCAAATGAGATAATGCTTGTAAATATTTGGCAAAGAATAAACACTTAATATATGGCAGGTGTTCCTACTGTTAGTTAGGTAAGCTGAAAAAGCAGGTGGGACTTAATCTGGACTGGACCTGTTGGGGGAGAGGGGAAAGAGGAGGAAAGGGAGTTTAAGGGCTCCGCTCTCCTCATTCTTTTTTTTTTTCCTTTCATTTTCTGAGAACTTACTAATTGTCAGGAACTAGGCTAGATTCTGTTAAGGGTTGAAAAACAGTAAGACAAGTATAGCAGTTTGATATTATTGATGAATTCCAAAAAGTAATATTGGATTATGTTTGTAAACTGGTCTTTTCCTTTGGGCATATTAGAGTGTACTGGATTTAGAGGTTTTACTTTTACTTGATTAAATAATGATTAAGGCTTTCATTGGGCCACGTCAGTAGGACACTGCATCACCGCCCCCTTGGTGTGCAGGGACTCACAGAGAAACCGCACCACAGAGAAGGGAGGTTGGAGTTTTTTAGCTGAAGCCTCAGGAAGTAAACATACAGAGAAGCTTGGTCATGAGGAAAGAGAAAAGGCTCTGGGAAGAGAAACAAGCCATTCGCCTGATAGTCTACAGCTGGCCTTGTGGAGATAGCAGAGGAGCTTGGCCCAGAGAGAAGAAAGCCCCGGAAAGAGAGGAACTCAGGAAGCCTGAACCATCACAGATGTTGGCAGCCATTTTGCTCCAACACGTGGCAATAGACTTTGGTGAGGGAAGTAACTTATGCTTTATGGCCTGGTAACTGTAAGCTTCTATCCCACATAAGTATCCTTTATAAAAGCCAACAGATTTCTGTTATTTTGCATCAGCATCCCTTTAGCTAACTAATACAACAAGGTTCCTTCTGGCCAGTAGATTCCAGTCACTCCTTTCCTTTATGGACATAAACATTCCAAAGGTAAAATACAGTCTGGCTTTTCCTTCCCTCCCTTCTGGACAAGCAATAGCCCTAAGAAGCAGTACACAGATCAAGTTTTGTAAATTAACCACATTTTTGGTGGCCTGGATTGAGAGTCAACTGTTTAACAAAGCTTGGAGAAAATTCCTTTTATAGGGAGAAGAACCAGCCTCCTGGGGTGGCACGTGAAGCTGGGAGGGTATGAGTTCAGATTCAGAAACATGTGGGGCTAAACCCTGGCTCTGTAAATTACTAGCTGAATGCCTCTGGGCAATTTATTTAAGCTTTTTGTGAGTCTCCATGTCCCCATGTGTGAAATGGGGGAAAATGAAAGCTACCTCAAAGGTTTGGTGTGGACACTGGATGAGGCAGACCATGAAAGGTCCCAGAGTGGGGACTCAATACATTTTAATGTCATAATTTTTCAACTTGACTTCTTCTAAGTCTAGATTTTAATTGATTACATTTACAAAAACTGGGATTTTCCATTGTAATGGGAACCTTTTTCCTTCCTCCCTAAAACTGCAACTTCTTCTTTCTTCCTGCTCTTTATCAATGGTGCCATCACCCTCCCCACCAACCAGGCTGGGGGCTCCCCTGCCTCTCCTCTTGCACCAAGCCCTGCTTATCGTACTTCCGCAGATTCTCTTGTCCTCTCTCCATTCCAACTTCTGGCTGGAACTCTGGCTCGACCTTTTATCATCTCTCACCTAGAATATCCCCTATCACCTGCTAATTGGGTTTTTTTTTTTTTTTCTTTTTTATTGTAGGTCTACAGAAAAGTCATGCATGACCTGCTAATTGGATTTTGTCTTCAATATTTCACCCCTCCAATCCATCTTGCATACTGCTGCCAGGGTCACCTACCTAAAAAAATCAGTCACATAATGCCATTTTCCTCCTCAAAAGCTTCTGATAGCTGTCTATTCCCTACAGGATAAATTCCAACTACCCCCTCAAATAGTTTCAGGTGCTCCATACCTGGTTCCCAACTGTTTTGTCAACCCCATCTCTTCTTCTTTCTACGAACCTACATCCAACCACACTATACAATGGCTTCCATCTAATTTAGCTACCTCATTCTCCACATGCCTACACAGATTCCTTATATATCTGTTAAAAATATATTTCATGTAAAATATATAGATATATATTTTACTCTGCTACTAAGCTGTACACTCCTTGAGGCTTAGTATTATAGCTTATATCCATTTTGGAATCCTCCACAATGCCTGGTAGGTAGTATATATTCCGTATGTTTGCTAAATGGAAGAATGAATGTTCTAGTCTAGACTGAATACAGGCTCTATTTTATGGTAAAATGATAACAATGAAACGTTTGGGGGAACCAAAGCTCTGGGAGCAAGGGGTAAAGGGTGGGGTGATTTACCTGCACAATTGCATTCCTTACTACGTGGTATTCTCCCACCCCTGCCTCCTATATCCTCATGGTGGCTAATATTTTACACAAAGCCTAGATCACATGAGCAGACACATGGTCTTAGCATCCGGTGACTGCTTTTAACATTGACCTACAAGGGTTGGGGTTGGTTAATGGAGTCTGCAAGAAGGGGGCTTCCCTTATCAGAAGGGGGCTTCCCTTATCAGACTTCCTGCAGCGTAAGAGAAGCTTGGGAGGGACCTTTGGGAGAACGTCCCCCAGAAGGTAGGGATGAGAGAGCGGCACCGGCGGCTGCCTCACTTAGGGGGCATCATCTCTAGAAGGCAGAAAAGAGGAAGGACAGACCAGTCCCAAGGAGACTCACCTCCAGAAGTGATAGAAAAGGAGAGGAACATTCAGCCCCAGAGTGAGCCACTCCTGGGCGCACAGGAACATGATGCAGAAGAGGCTGTGGATGGAGTACTCCGGTAGCACCAGCTGAGGAGGAAGCAGAGATGCAGCCGGCTTGGGTTAGAGAGAGGAAAAGCCACCCCTGCCTCTGCAGTACCACATGCTGTGACATAGAGGCCCTCTCCACAGTAGCACAGAGTCACTGCCCTTATTTCTGGGAAATTCTCCTCTTTATGGTACAGAAGCCATGTTTTATACCCAATCCCAAATAGACACAGGCCCTCAGCACCCTACTTACCAAAATGCTGTACTTGCTTCCTGCAGGCTCCCAAGGATGACCTCTGGGAAGACTAGAAAAGCCAGTCTAGCCCCTGTGATATCTGACCCGAGGCAGGGCCCATGAGGAAATACTGACAGGGCTTCTAGTGATTCTTTTTTTTTCAAAAATTTTATTTATTTATTCATTTATCCACCACCCCCCCTTGCTGCTTGTGCTTGCTGGGTCAGCCAACCACGCCGTGCAGACGGGCCTGCCTTCACCAGGAGGCCCCGGGAACCGAACCCGGGGCCTCCCATATGGTAAATGGGAGCCCCATTGATTGAGCCACAGCCGCCTCCCTCTAGTGATTCTTTAACTGTTCTGCTCTTGCTTTCCCAGCCCCTGTGTATCTTTCTATGACTCATAAACCTAAAGTGAATGTGTGTTTATTTCAAACACAGTGCAGTAAGGAAAAAAATGGAGAAACTGTATTTTGCTCGATAGGAGGGAGATCAGGAGAAAACCAAGAGAAAGAACATGTAGTGATGACAAAAGTGGTAGAGGGAGAAGAAAGAAGCCAGCCCAGACCAAGAAGGGCCAGATGGTGGGAGATGACCAGTAGGGGAACTAAGCTCCCCTATCCCCAATCTACCCACACAGGTATAAATAAGTAAAAGAGGCTTAAAATGATTGCTAACTGTCCCTCCCACAAGGGTGTTTGCATTTTAACAGAAATCAAAGTTCCAAGCTAAAGGAGAAATTTGACCCTAAGGCCAATAGTAAGAACAGCCTCAGGTACCATCATCTTACCCATTCATGCAGGGATATATACAGAGGCACCAGCCTACCCATTCATATAGGAAGATCTCCAGCTGTATCAGCTCTGTCTTTATACAGCTATACCTCTCTCTCTCTATCAATCAACCATCATCTGTCTTTCTGTATATCTATTGCTTCTGTGCATTGTTTAGACAATCATGGATGGTTTGGTCCTACCAGAAAAATCTTTCTAACCATTCCCATCTCAAATGCCACTTTTTAATGGAAGCTCTGCCCAGCCCCCATATCCACTCCACCGGGTACTTCCGAGTTCAGGCATGCTTTCCGACCTTCTCCTCAGGGGCCTTTCAATTATCTATCCATTGTGGAGTCATGACACTCCTCCCATCTCCCAACACACAAGCTCTCTTGGCCAAGGTCTATTCTTTTCTCACCTCCATTTACAAAGTGCTTTGCACAGTGCCCAGCACTTAGTAGAGACTTAACAAATATTTGGTAAATGAATCGAACTGACCAAGTTTATATGTTTGTAGCACAGCCTGCTGGGGTTAGGAACGCAGCCTTGTGGTCACAAACCAAGATTTCTCCGGGTGGCAAGAAACTGCTTCAAACTGTCCCATCTGGGTACAGAACACGACTTTGGTCTCATTCATCTCTCATTTTGGTCAGATGAGCTAACCACTCCAGATGGTCGACACAGATGGGAGACATGCATGCACACACATTAAAAATAACTTCATGTGCAGGCACATGTGTAAGAAAAGCACTTTGTAGCTCAAAGTCCGGGGAAGAATGAGTTGCATTAACCCAGACCTTAGAATTCTCAGACAGTCACCCTGGAATAAGAGGAAAAGATACACAATTCCAGAGGAGGTGACACTCAGTGGGTAAGCCAGGCATAGCCAGCCCCTATGAACCAGCATCCACATAGTGGGAGGGGACATGTCCCTATCGTTTCTCTTGGTAGGACTTTACAACTGTCCTTACCATTGCTATCAGGTCAAGGCACCACGCTACCTCCTCCCATTCTAGGAGAAAGCCCACATTCTCAGAGCTGGGCCTGCCAGCCCTGAGATGCGAAGCTGTGCTATACTTTTTCTAATCATCAGTTTCAGCCCATATGCTGAGGTAATTAACATGTTTAGAGACAGCCACCCTGGGCCTGAGTCACCCATTCTAGGACCATCCCCATCTCCAACTCCAATGACAAATCTCTCTGACTGCAGTTTGGATTTCAGGTCCCATTATTATTATTTTTTTTTTTTTTTTTTTTAAGATTTTAATTATTTATTCATCTATCCCCCCCTTGCTGCTCGTGCTCGCTGGGTCAGCTAACCACACCGTGCAGGCGTGCTTGCCTTCACCAGGAGGCCCCGGGAACCGAACCCGGGGCCTCCCATATGGTAAACGGGAGCCCTACTGATTGAGCCACAGCCGCTTCCCTCAGGTCCCATTATTAATCACCACTGCCTCTTCCCTCCTCGGGGCTTGATTTATGGCAGAAGCTGCAACCTTCTAGGCAGGGAGGCTTTGTCACTGTCACCATGCTGAGGAAATCTGCTTAATGGAGGCCAGCTGGTCCCGCAGGCCTTTTGGTCCTCTGAGTGGCTTCTCCCAATTGCCTTTTATCAGCTGGAACGCTAAACAAAATCCTTACAAATGTGAAGGGCCCCTCTAATTCATCCAGGGAGACGTTAGGAGTGGAGGTGGTTCTCGTCTCCTTCCCAGGCTTTCCTCGCCGTGGTGATGTGGAGAACGTAGAGAACCTGTTCCTCCCAGACCAAGTGAAGATCACCAAGGCCACGTGCTGCTGCCTTCCACATACTTCCAGCAAGCTTTTCCCGGCTCCCTGTGTTTGGGTGGGGCCAATGGGCTGTGAGCAGAAATGATGGGAAGAGAAGCCTGGAGCATTTAACAGCCAATGAAAAACTTGCCAGAACCCCTTTCTTTTCCTTCCAACGTGGTGAAAAGCATTTAGTGTGGTGGGGACTCCATTGGCCTAAAACCATAAGTGAGCAGAGAGCCTTCTGGTCAATCCTTGATGGTCAGGTAGCAGGAACAAGAAAGAAACTTTTGTTGTTTAAGCTACTGAGATTTGGGAGCTGTTTCCTACCACTGCACAATTTAGCCTATCTTGCCTGATATAGTCAGCCAATCCCGGAATGAGTAATCGATGGGAAAAGCAAAGTTATGTTTATCCCTCTTTATCCTCCCCCAGACCATCCATCCAGCTCTTTCCCTAACAAGCCACTAAGGACTGGCATGACATGGATCCCTGTCACTGGTCATGCTCAGCCAGGGGCTGGCTGTCCACCAGGCAGGCATAATGCTTATTCATTTGTGTGGGCAGGTGGACTAGATGTTCCTTCCAGCTCTGAGACCATCTAACCATTACATAAAGACAGCCCCTGAACCTACAAGGCAAAATACAGGAGCACTGACTGAACCACTGACCATAGCCCTATAACCCCAAGGCAGCCCTGTAGCACTAGAAAACTGTGTTTTTTCAGAAGAGAAGCTGTCAATTGGTGCCAATCTCATTTTTGCATTAAAACATGAAGAAACTGTTTCATCCAGGCCAGTCTATTGAATTCCCAGGTATAATTATATCCTGTTTTACATAGTTTTAAGTCCTAAATAGGTAGTCTTAATATAGTTATTGTGGGAACACTGAAAAGAGTCCAGGCAATTCATTCCAACCTGGAGGATCAAGGCAGAATCAAGGAAAGTTGGCAAGGATGAGTAGAACCTAATCAAATGAGGAAGCTGGAGGTCAGCATTGCAGGAAGAGAAGTGAGAGCAGAAGCACAGAGATGGAGGTCACTGCTGGTGGGTCCTGCACAAGCCCCCCTAAAAGGGCCACCTACTCGCCCTTTGATGGCGCCAAGATCAGGCTTGACATGACAGCAGAGCAGATGCTAGTTTTCTTCTCTTCCTTGCAAGGACCCAGCCTTCCCATCTCCTGGTGCTGAAGCATTTGTGCCTCACCATAAAAAAATGAATGGCCATGTCCTATAGAAGCGTATGATGACAACACAACCACTATGGTCCTGCTTCAATGCATGGCGGAGGTAGAACAATTACAGGTGGTCCGTGTGGCCAGTGACATCCTGGGAATACATTCACGAAGCTAACACATCAGCTTTAGATTTTCAGATTTTAGACCTTAAAGATTTCACCCACTCTCCCACCTTTGTCTGTGACTTCTAAGTGGACCTCCTCTCAAGCTGGGCCTCCCAGCCTAACTTCCCTCCCAAATTCTAGTCCTGACTTTCCACTTGCTCATAGACATTTCCATCTGGATATTCTATAGCCAACGAAATCTCACACTTCTCCCAGTACTCTCAAGCTTTTATCCCCTAAATTTCCAATTTCTAACAATTGCCATTTCTGACTCCTCTTTCTCATTCATCTCCACACAAATCTGTTTGCAAGTCTTGCCATTTCTTGTTCCTCTCTTTTTATTTCTACTATCCGCGGGGCCCCAGGCCTCCTCCCAAGGCTAGGGCAAGAACCTTCTAGCAGGTTCAACTTTCTGTCTCTGCACACATGCTCCTACCACCCAATAGAGCAGCCACCTCCTCTTCCCATGCCATGCTCATTTCAGCTCTAGGGCTTTATCCATGACCTTCCTTTTCCAGGGATTTTAATTGACATTATTTATTTGTGTTCAAAATATGTCATTTATATTGATGCATGCTCTTATTTATTCCTGGATCTATTCATTTGCTGCTTTACCCCACAAATAATTTGCAGCTGACTGGTAACCTTTATATATTATGGGAAAATAATTTATTGATGTGCCAGCATCTGTCTTGTTTTCAGTAGTGTGGTGGAGAGTTAGAGTGGGGGTAGAGTTAGAGAGTCTTCTTAGCTCCTAAGGGAGAGGAAATGGAGAGGGTAAGCATGAAGTTGAAGTGAAGGAGTGATGCTCCCTAAGACTAAAGGAGGAGGCAAGATGGGAAGATGGAGAGGTGGCACACCTCCCAGGTGTTGTGATTTGCTCCTGACTCCCACAACTCAGCCCAGGGGGGCAGGATTTCTGAGGGGACGGTATAAGCAACTCTGGGTACCACACACAGAAAGAGCCACAGCCATGAAAGCCACAGGGAAGGTCCCAGGGCTGAGTCTACCTTGGAGAGAGTGGAAGCTGTGAGACCCAGAGTCTCCCACCATCTCCAAATGGGCCCCTGAAATCATAGTGGGCTAAGAACATTAGCCCAACATCTCAAAGAGTTATATAAAATCTGACCAGTTAGATAATGCTCAGCTGTGTGACACAGAAAATAGCAGCTAACCTCTCTGAGCCATAGTTTCCTCATCTGTAAAATGTCATATCTACCAACCAGTCTGCTCTAAGGAACATGTCCTGCAAATGGTAGTACTCTCAAAGGTGAAGAAGAGCAAACAGTAAGGTACCACTATTGTGATGGATTTAAGAAGTATTATTGTTCATGGTACTATGCCAGCTAATTACCATTCTCAGGTAGATAACTTGTCACTCTTACCAGGAAAGTCAGTGAAATGGCCCAGAACCAAATTTAGTTTCCTGATTCTCAATCCAGTCTGCTCTGATTAAACCAAGCTGCCAGCTTTCCCCATGTGAAAAGGGACACCAAGGAGTATTTAATAGCCTGCCTATGAAGTTGTAAAAGTCCCCTGCTTTCAACAATAATCTTGTTCCCTGTGTGTCTGCCCTAAGATTTATCTGCTCAGGGAGCCAATGAATGTGAAGAAGAAGAAAAGGATATTTGATATTTGATAACCTAGCTCATATGAAGACTGTCTTAAAACAGAGCATCCCTCTGGGATGATCAGGGCAAGGGCAATTTTCCCAGGAAAGTCCGGCATGGACTCCATTCTCCGTTTGTTTCCAAATGAATAATCATGCATATGGGCACACAGTCAGCCTCTGGGCAATTCACACTGGGGCAAAGGGACAGCAGGAAGGAGAGGAGAGGGAAAGAATGGCATGCTTGGGAAACTGAGGTTTTGCCACACAGCAAGTTTATGAGAAAAGCATCTTTGTGCGCTTTCTGGAAACCTCACTCAGTCCCTCTGCTCTAGGAGGACATTTTCTCTAATTACTCTGGGTGAGTGCTCCTCAGGAGAGCTGCCCGAGGCACTCCCTGCGGGCCTCTGATCCCCTCTTGCTGGCCACTGGCACCCCAACCTCAGATGGCACGATAAAGCAGGAACACCCCAACAGCTAGGATGCAAGGCTGGGTCAACCTGAGTATGGCCTATTGATGGTGCCAGCATGTTAAATGTTTTAACCTTCTGGAATTTGCACCATTGTTTATCAAATATTTTTAAGTGGTGAGCAGATGATTCTGGTACATAGCTTAGCACAGAACTACCTAGTCTAGAATTTTCATCTAAAAAGTCACAACAAAATTAATCTGACATGTGCCGATGGATGGACACCAGTAACTGTCGATGTGGCCATGGGACTTTTTCTGCCAGCAGCTCTCCTAATGCCTGGGCTAAGCCCTGCTGGACACTTCACCTTACTGGTCAGGATGGGACCGTCACAATGATCCCAGAGGCCTGGGCCAGTCCGCAAGAGAAACCGGGCAGAGCATTTTCCCATGGTCCTGTTATTGCAAGAGAAGGGCTTCCCCTACCTTAGTGCCAAGAAGCTGAAGGCAGAAGAATGGACCTTCCAGCCTGGGCGGCCCCCTGGTGGGCACAACACAGAAGTAGGAGGGTAGCCACAGAGAGCAGTGTCCAGCCCCAGAGGGACTTCTGCTCCAGGCCTCCCATCTCCCAACCCCTCAGGTTTCTCCCTGCCCTTTCCTTCATCCACACTCCCTGACCACATTTAGCCCACTCTGGAAGTTTCTGCTGCCTTCTTGGCACCTGCTTGTGCTCACTTCCACCTCTGCATGGGGAAAAGTCAGCACAGAAAGGAAAAGGCCCAGGAAGAGAAGGGGGCTGTGGGGTGGGCCAAGGCAACACACACTGCTGCCCACTGGCCCTGGCTGCCTAGTATGTAGATGACCCAGGTCACAGCTTGGCCCAGAGATCCCTGTTGGGCCTTGACTGTGCTCTGACAAGCAAAGTTGTGCCAGAAGCTGCTTCCACCCCAGCTGGCTACCTTCCCTGCCCAGAGCTCCTCGGGGACCAGCCTCCAGCTTGATTTAGCTCTGGCTCAGGCACTGTGAGTCCCACCCAACATTTCCCTTGGGGCCTCACCACCAGTTCTGCCACATTCTGGGGACACCCATTGACTGGCCTGCATAAACTTCCTAGGTTATCCATCAAAGAAATTCTCCTGCTTGGATGGAAGAGGAAAGGTATGCATGCACTGTGAAGAAGAAGGTTTCTTCCATCTGAATTCACAGGGTTCCGGCTTTGTTTTTGGAGGAAAACAAAACCAAGAAAAGAATGGGTGTGGCGTCACCACTACCCAGCAAGGGTTCCCAAGCTTCACGGTCCTTCGGAATGCCCACGGGGGCTTGCTAAAACACCTTGCTGGGCCCCACCATCAGGGTTTCTGATGCTATGGGTCTTGGTGGGACCTACGATTCTGCATTTCTAACACGTTCCCTGCTGAAGATCCCCAAGTGATGTCTCTACACATGAAACTCTGAGAAGCAGCTGGGCACAGGTTTCCAAAATAGGGTCCACCAACCACTTGCTTGAGGCACTTGTTAAAATGCAGATTTCTAAGTTCTGCCCCAGACTACAGAGATAGACCCTCTGGGCCAGGAATCCACATTTTCCAGAAGATCCCAGGTGATTTTGTGAAACATTTAAGCTTGAGATTCATAGACCAAAGGTTGGAAGAGAACAGAGACAAAGCTTCCTTTTGAAGATTCTGGGTTCCAGGCTTCACCCCCAATCCTGAAGCAGAGCTGTGGGCCTGCTGTGCTATTTCAGTCCTTGTACACTAACCACTGCTTCAGGGACTGGCCTCTGGGGCAGGCAGCATGTGCAGTTAGGAGCAGCTGTACCTGACTCCCTGCTCTCCCAGGCACTGCCCCTGCCTCCTGGGAGAACACCCCCAGGCTCCCTTAGCCCCAGTGGCCATTGGTCTCTGATCTCCGTAGTTGGCTGTGTCATCCATGGAGGTCAGCTCTCCAGCCTCCTTCCACCTCCAGAATCCTAAAGTCTTACCTGACTGCTTGTCCTCTGCAGGCTGCCTCTCCCCTTCACCCTCTCAAGCTTCTTCCACCCACCTCTAGCCATCCTGGTGTCTCAGTGGACACTTCCTGGACTTTGGAGGTGACTGGGTGACTGGCTGGTTTTGTGCCCTGCCCTGCCCACACCTTCCAGCCTGCCTTTTATACTTGTTTTCATGCAGCACCAAGAAACACTTGAATTTCAAAAGCCTCTCTCCCAGTTTCCTCTTGTACTTGCTAAATTACTGAACTACCTAAGAGCCCACTCAGGGAGGAGGGAGAATAAAAGCACTCTCTTATAATGCCATATTTTAAAAGGGACAAAATTCTCCTACAACTTGCTAGCAATTCAGAGGCATCTTAAGTTAACACTTGTAGCTGCCCACTCTATTTCTTCTGTGCTTTCAGCCAGGAATAATGGGAGTAGGAATCGTGCTTAGAATATAGGGAGTGATTAGGAAAAGGTCCAGATTTATTTGAGAAGAAAGGCACTAACTACAGAGAACGTTTCAGGATGAGGAGGGCAGGGGGTAAGAGTTTAACAAGCCTTGTTCCAGCACTGAAGAGACCCACTTGGGCACTCATTCCGTAAATATTTATTCTACGCACTTATTAGGTAGTGAAGGAGAAGCAGTCCAGCCCGGCAGACAGCAGTGTAGATGTTTATGTATACCACAGATCTACAGCGTAACAGAAGTGGGATCCAAAGCGCCAGCCAAAGCCACTGCCTAAGTAGCACACAATGCAAAGAAAAGATAGAAGAAACCGTTAATTCTGAGCGAGGGAATGAAGGAGGGCTCCTTGGAGGAGACTGACTTCCAGTTGAGACTTCAAGGATGGCTTGTATTATGGAAGGCAGAATATTGAGGGGAAAAGCATTCCCAGGGAAGTGGTTGTAGCTCAAGCAATTGAGCTCCCTCTTACCATATGGAGGACCTGGGTTCAATCCCTGGGACCTCCTGTAAAAAAAGAAAAAAAATGGCGTCCCAGACCTGCACGGAGAGGGGCACGTTGAGGTGCAGGCCCCTGTGCGTGGCGAAGCAATGCACCAAAAAGATAATGAAACAACCAGATAGGGGGAAAAAAGCATTCCCAGAAAAAAAAAAAAGCATCCCCAAAGGGCTGTGGGTGTAGCTCGGTGGTTGAGCACCTTCTTCCCATGTACAAGGTCCTGGGTTCAATCCCCGGTATCTCAAAAAAAAAAAAACAAAAAAAAACCATTCCCTTTCACTGAAGTGTCTGAGATGGTCACTTTCTTCTTTATGTCCTGGGAAGAAAATCTCTGTTCCATCGCATGGGCCATCACTTTCAGATCTTTCACAGAAATGGCATTGGGACTGGACATCCTTTTTGCAAGCCTCCTTCTAACCTGGGGTCTTCTGGGGAATAGCCACGATGATTTCACGTGACCAGGGAACCCCACAGTGGCAGGAAAGGGCCGGAACAAGTCATCTTCTGCCCTTATTTTTGTCCTCAGCCCTAGCAGAAAGTTTTGCACGTGGTGTAAGCCAATTAGTCCCGACATTGAACTACTCTTCCTAAAATCTGCCCGTGAATTTGGGCACACCTGTGGGCCCCAGCGTTCCCCCTTACTGCCCCCCTCACAATCTGCCCCATTGCAGAGTGCAGGGAAGGAAACAACTCTTGTGGGTGAGTTGGGAAGAAGGGTCCAAATCCCCAAGGCCATCCCTTCCCAATTCACCTGCCTCCTGAAAGTTTCAGTCGCCTTTTCTTTTATGCAACCAGAACCTTAGAGTTTATCTCCTGGCACCACAGAACACTCCTTTAGTAGAGTGAGGCTTGTATCAGCCTGGGCATTGAGCAGCACCCTTAGCTTCCAAAGGAGAGCTTTCTCCAAGACAAAAACAGATGATTATCCTACTTAAAAGCTAGTAAGTGGTGTTAATTACCTGTTACAATTAGCAGGTTGGAGAAGTTTTGCTCAAAACAAGCAAAAGGGGGTAAACTGAATGATACAGCAAGTACTGGCATTTGGGAAAGGAGAGCAAATATCATCAATTGCTAAATGCCCACTGGTACATGTACAAGGGGCTGAGCAATTTACAGAACATCATGAAGCAGCGCCCTAAGTGCAAAGACAGGACAAATGGACATGCCTCTCACTGACTGCCTGGGTGGCAGGGTTATCTGAATGCCAGCAGCTGCATGTGTTTGTCCAAAGTCTGGCTAAGGTTGACATTACCTGGATTGTGCCAAGCTTTGCCAGGAGTTTTGTCTAGTCAATAAATTAACATTTTGCACAAAAGAAAAAATAATTTTGCAACTTTGGCTTCTACCCAAGGACTTACACTCCAGTGTCTTAGTGGAAATAATGTTAGATTAAGGAACAAGAGCTCTAGTCCAGGCTGTTAAGAAGCTATGGAATCTTGGATAAGCTACTTCATCTCAAGGGGCTGAGTTTCTTCACCTCTAAAATGGAAATCATAATAGCAGTTACTTATAGAATTGTCAAGAATATTACATGAGTTAATATGTGTAAAGCTCTTAAAATAATATCTGGCACATAGTAAGACTCCATAAATAATAACTATTATCTGTAAAAAGAGCCATTTGATCTACACAATCTTTACAGTTCTTTTCAGCTAAAATACTCCATATACTTTGTAAAAATCAGCAAACTCCCTTGAAAATTAAACCAATATATCTTCTTTTTCCTTCTTCCAGTCTATTTCCAGTGCTTGCAAATTTTTAAAACCCCATTCCCTCCACTAACTTCTGTCCCCAGAAATGCCATGTGTTCTGGAGAATCTGGTCATTTTGTGCGTCAACAATAACCTCCCAAGAAATGAAGCTGCCCATGCTTCTGAAAAGTGATTTTCTCATCTCTCCTGAGTCACTACACCGCATGCGTATGCGTCAGTGCCATTGGTATGTCTGTACGTGTGTCTTTATGGGTCTCTCTCTATAAAATTGCTCTATAAGCACAGTGCCTGGCACATAGTAAGTGCTCAGTAAATTCACTTTTTTTTTCATTGAGTAAACATGCTGTCGGTCTCCTAGGAGGCCCAGAACACTGAGGAGGTACGAATGAGAGGTTCTGGGATGAATCAGGTGAGCACAGTTCTTGTGCTTCAGGCTAGTGGGAGAGACAGAAGCTCCATGGAAGGAGCTGCAGGCATACTGATGCAAGGTAAGCAAAGGGGCTCAAAAGAAATAGCTTAAACTATAGAGAGCCAGAGGCAGGCTCCCAGACTATCTGGCATCTTGGGGAATGGTTCACACTGCAGAAACCCTTTGGGCCATTCCTAATAGGAAGAATCACAATGACAAACCACCTGGCCCCAAAATTTCACATGAGGCAGAAACTTCTACCCTGTTGGGAAGTGTCATCTCCTCCACCTCCCTCCCCAGGCCAAGTCTCCATCACCTCGCACTGGGACCACCACAGGAGCCTCCCAACTGCTCATCCCATTTCATCCCATCTGAAACCCCAATATATTTGTCACTCAGAAGCCAAAGTGATCTTTTGGAAACATAAATTAGATAATGTCTCTTCTCTGCTCAGCCCTCCAATGTCTTCTGTTACTCCTAGAACAAAACCCAAACTCTTACAATGGCCTGTAAGCTCCCACAAGGTCTGTTCTCTGCTGGCCTTCTGACTCAGTGCCCTACCACTTGCTCCCTTGCTTACTCACTCTGGTCCCTTTTTTGAGCCTCCAACCCAGCAAGCTCGTGCCCACCTCAGGGCCTTGTCACATGCTGTTGTCTCTGACTCGAGAGCCCCACCCCAGATATTCACAGGGCAGGCTCCTTCTCCATCATTCAGGATTCCACTCAAAGTAACTGACCTCTTAAATGAGCCCTCCCTGTCCATCCTCCCTCCAGTATTTTCTCTCCCCTTGCCTTGCTTTAATTTCTTCCTGGTACTTATCATTATCTGAAAATATATCAATTTCGTATTTATGTATCTGTTTATTGTCTGTCTCCCTCATAGAATGCTCCATGAGGGCAGCTTGTCTTGTCCACTACTTTATCTTCAATGTCAGAACAGTGGCTTACACCCAGTGCATTTTGTTGAGTGAAAAAAATAAACTGGGGAAACGGATGTGGCTCAAGTGACTGAGCTCCCGCCTACCATATAGGAGGTCCAGGGTTCAATTCCCAGGGCCTCCTGGTGAAAGGCAAGCTGTCCCACACGGCAAGCTGGCCCGAGTAGAGTGCAGGCCCACATGGAGTGCTGATCTGTGCAGAGAGCTGGTGTAGCAAGATGACGCAACAAAAAGAGACAATAAGAGACACAGCAGACCAGGGAGCTGAGGTGGTGCAAGACACTGAGCACCTCTCTCCCACTGCAGAAGGTCCCAGGATTGGTTCCTGGTGCCGCCTAAAGAGAAGACAAACAGACACTGAAGAACACACAGAGAGCAGACAGTGAGCACAAAACAACAGGGGGGGGGCAGGCATAAATAAATAAATCTTTTTAAAAAAATAAACTGGTCCTTTGGCCATTCCCCACACAAAGATAGCAATCATCATCATCTAGCTAATTTCTGAGTAAGAAAAACCATAACAGCCATCTCCATGGACAAAAAACTGGTGCCAACAACACTGATTTGGCAAGCAGAGAGGTTCAATGGGTTTGGCCCCAATTTAATAACAGTTTGTCCCACATCCACAGACTGTAGTCCCAGCCCTGGTTGGTCCCTTACAGGTGTGTGTACAATTGGTCGTGAAGGGCTTGGACAAAGAAGAATCAGTGCAAATTTGACCAAACTCAGCTCCACTCTCCAAGCTTTGAGCACTTAGGGCACCAGGTTACACATGGCAGGAGTCAGAGTAATGAGTAAGACCCAAAGAGCTTACCAAGAGACATACGTTGAACACCTAAGTGGCTGTATAATCCAGGGAAGACTATGAGCAGAAGCAAAACTTAAAGTAAGGTCAAGGGAGGAAGGAAGGAGATTTGCCAACACTGGCCCTCATTAGGATGCATATACACAAAATGCCTCTGGAGAGCTCTTCCTATTTCTCCCCACTGTCAGGTCACAGGGCGTGAAACAGCACAACAAGGCTGGTCCATGCTATATCAGGCCACCTGCCTCAGCTGTTGCCCAGACCTTCTGCTGCTCCTGAGGCTCCTGCTCCATGCCCCTAGCACGGCTCTTGTCACAGATGTAAGAAACCCAGTGGGGCCCAATGAGGGGCTGGATTGGGTCATTACAAAACATAACACTTCCCCTCTTTTCCTCATTTCTCATCACTTTCACCCCAGGCCAACCATTGCAGCAACAGAGAAGGGCAAGAGAAGATGGAACCCTACTGTGCACGACACAGTTCACCTTGCTACCGGAGAGTAGCCCCCAGTTCCTTTCTAGGCTCCTAAAAATACTCTTCCTAAGTTCTCAGTTTGTTTTACGAACCCCAGAGTCCTCATACCATATCACATTATTCCCAAATCTCTATCCCAGATGCTAATCCCAAGAATCTTGTCCACCATGCATCTGCCCCAGCCCCAGTAGCCCCCACTCCCTGGAGCTATTGACATAGACTTGTCCCTGGAGAAACCAAGGCTAGAGTGGGGTTTCTGTGTTTCCCTAGCAAAACTCAGGACACATATTCATTCACTCATTCATGCAATCAATGTATACTATATACCAGGTTCTATTTGCCATGTGTGGGGAATACAGCATCATCCCTGTCTGCATGAAACTTACATCCTAGCATGGAAACCAAATACTGGACAAGTATGGTGAGTGTTATCAGGGAGAAGAACATGGTCTTATGGACTAGAAAACAGATGGTTGGAGGCCTGCAGTTTTGGGATTCTGGACAGGCTGCTCTAAAGTAGAAAAATCAAAGCTGAAGGAGAAAAGTAATCTAATCCTCTGGCCTTACCATTTTTATGTAGTGGTCCAGGCAAGAGGTAGTGGTGGTTTGGACTGGAAGGAGTAGAAGTGATGTAAACACATTCATGGGTTTGAATAATATGTGGGAGGTAAAATCTATACGAATTCGTATTTGATTAGATGAGAGAATGTAAGCGAGAAGGAAGAGTCAAGGATTACTCTCAGAAATCTTGAACAGGTGGGTGATTGATTTATTGACATGAGTAACACTGGAAGAGGAAATGTTTTTAGGGGAAGATATGAGCTCAGCATTGGCCACTATTTGGGGCACCATTGGAATAGCTGAGGCAGTTGGATATAGAGGAATGGTCCTCAGAAGAAGGATTTGGAAGTTATGGAAATGTTGATAGTAAATGAAACCTTGGGCTTAGATCAGGTTGCTTGGTGGTAGCATGTAAAATGAAACAAGATCAAGAAGAATGTCCAAGATTAAATTCTTGGGTTCACCAACATTCAAGGAACTAGCAGAGAAAGAAGAGCAGTCCAAGAAGATTCTACCAGAGATGCAGAAGGAAGAACAAAGGGCTGGTGTCAGACAGTGAAGGACAGAAGGAGGAATGAGCAGTCAGATGCTGCTGGGGAGATGAAGGTCACATGGGATGAAAAAAACAACCATTGTATACAGTGACCCAGAAGTACTTGCCACTTTGTGCACTGCTTAGAGACGTGTGGCTGTGAAAACGAGTATGGCAAAGAGCAGTGGCTAGAGAGGAATATGGGAAAATGGTGTTTTTTTAGATTTTGTTTTCATTTTGTATTCAATTTGGCACATGAAATAAACACCTCTCTACAATGAGGTAGGAAAGGTCTTACAGTAATACCGATCCCATCCCTCACCACATAAGGTGACAACCTCTGGACTAGCCTGGATGCTGCCCACCAAGTGGAAAATGAGCTTCATTTCAAACAATCAGCTTACAAGTGAGTTTCTGGAACACAAACGGCCCATCTATAAATTGGGGACAGTCTGTGCTTCTCCTGTAGCCCCCGCAGCTCTCGGGGATGGTGCTGTCATGTGTCCTAGAGTAGGTGTTAAATAAACACTTAAGCAATGAGAGGATGGACGAAACAACCCCGAGGTCCGATTAATCACTTCCCCCTGAATCTAAATCGAGGCCAGCTCACTCAGTCCATTCAGCCATTCATTACTGAGGGTCTAACATGTACTATAGCCCTGGACCAGGAGAAATTTATACCATCTCAAGTCAGGGGCACAGTGGATATGTGGGAGGTAAAAGCAAGTGCTCTGGAATGAGTCCTCCTTACACAGCAGCAGGTGCAAAGCAAGCAGCTTTCTAGTCTCCTGGCAAAGTGGAGCATTCACGGTGAGTATTTACTCCCTTTGAGACAGGGAAAGAAACTGGCTGGTGCCACGTCTCCTCTCCTCTCTTAACACTGCCTACTCCCCATTATCTTTCACATTTAGCCCTGGTTACCCACATGAGAAGTCTGTCTCAACAAGCTGATTCTCAGTGGGTTTGAGACCTATGTGGTTATTATAAAGTATATGTTTCTGCGAAGCTGTTCTGATAGAAAACTCTGGAAATGTTGGAATGAAAGAGAGGGGTTACTAGTGCTATCCTGTCTGTGATTTCCATCCTGGTTTCTTGAGGCTGCTTTAATTTCAGAAAGTCCCAGGCATTGTAGAGGCTGCTTAGAAGACAGAAAACAATGCTACATGTGATAGACCAATTAAAACTTACATTGAAACAGGAGGGGCAAAACTCAGTCAGGACAGGCAACTCCTTCCTGTTTGGCCAAAGTGTTAAAATTGAATTCATACTGTGTAGAAAATAGCTTACGCTCTTTCCTTCTAAGAAAGCTGGGTTATGTGTGTTTATTTGTTGGTTGATGATAGTAATAGTTTATTCAGCCCCAACCATTATGCCAAGTGCTTTATGCCTTACCTCATCTATTGCTTGCAACAGCTTATGAAGCAGGTGCTTCTGTAATCCTTATTTTACAGAAGAAGAAACTGAAGCTCAGAGAAGTCAAAGTGTCTTTGCCCAAGGTCATTATAACCTGTGAGTGACTCAACCAGAACAGAAGCCCTGCCCTCTGATTCCAAAAACGTGTAGTGGACTTGCAGAAATCAACGCCTGGCCCTGCAGTGTAAGTTCCCTGTGGGCTCGGCACCCTTAAAACTCAAAGCAAGGCCAGAGCTGTGGGGTTAACAACACTACTTAAAACTGTGCAAAGACTTAGCCGCGACAATCAAAGCCACAAAGACTTCTCAGTAATTAAACTTTTTTCCCCCTCTGTTTGGCTCTTCAGTAAAACTAGAGACACATTCTGGAAGGCTTAGGTGCGATGATTATGGGTTTAAATAAATTATCAGGCTGCAGTGGAGGGACGCCTGGTTAACACACTGCTGAAGGTCCTACTTCCATGAATACCTAGTGCTCCATATCAGTACAATCTGGAAAGGGGAAAAAGGACAAAAACGATGCTAAACATGCTAGGGATTCTTTCAAAGAGTTTTAGAAGAGTTAACTAATTAAGATTATTTAATGTTAGCCTTTCAGTCAGGACACTGCTGGAACACTGTGTGGCAGCCAGAAAAATCAGAGAAGTTGGGAAACTTAGGATAAAGCTCTCTGGAGTTTTCAAGGTGGTTGCCAGAGCAACCTCAGAGACCAAATCCTGGGAGAGCTGAAACATTCTATTTTAAAAACATCCAGTGGATCATCAGAAAGCCAGAAACGAAACAACTAAATAATAAGGTACATATTGAAAAATGCTTATAAAGATGAGCATTTTCCCAAAACTGGAAAGAATTCAATATGAGGAATATATTGAAAATTCTTGTAGAAATGAGCCTTTTCGCAAAACTGGAAATAACTCAATATGAGCTATACGTTGACTCTGGAAGCAAAAAATTTTCAAAGTGACTCCCCAGAGTTCTGATGATGACCTGCATCTTGCACAAAATGGTGAAATTAATTTTCTCTCAGCTGCTGATCATATTAGAGGTTCCTACTATGCTTCAATCTTACCTCTTCAAAGAAGACTCTCATACATGCATGCATACATTCATTCAATGAACACTCATTGAGTCATATTACTGTGAGCCAAACATCATGTTGGGCAACCCAAAAGAGAGATGACTTAATTACACAGTTGGGTGATCCAAAAGCTGCCCATGTGGCTCTGATAAGCAACCAGGTTTAGAAATAGATGCGAAAGGTGAGAAGAGAAAGATCTTTTTCCCAGTTGAAATAGTCAGTAAAGACTTGATGGAAGTGGGTGGGCTTGAGGTGAACGTCAGAGCTTCAGGAATATATGGTACACAAATAGAGGAGATATAGCCTGGCTAGGCCAGGTTTGAGCTGGGGGAGGCAGGACAATAGCCTGGAAAAGGCCTCTGGGAAGAGCTGTGAAGGTCAGGCTAGGGAGTTGGGACTTGATTCAACAGGCAGTGGCCATGACACACAGCAGTGTTAGGAGGGAAAACACTGATGGACTTGTGATAGATGGATTGGTGAACGTTGGCATCCGGTTTCAGGGAAATCAGGAAGAAAACCTCTGGTTCTTAAGAGTAAAGCGTTAGGTTGACAGCAGTAAGAATGAAAAGAGACAAAGGCAAGAAACATTATTTAACATTTTTATATACTGTTTTATTTCAAAAAGGATTGTAGCTGGCTCACAAATGTGTTGTTAATTAATCATGACACATCTGTCTCAGTACCGCTATATTTAGTAATGCCTAGGATTGTGCTCAATTTATTTGTTTTTAAAACACCTTTCTCTGGGTGTGTTGCATTTCCTACTTTCTAGAAAATGCAATTTTATAAACAATCATCGACAGAGTGCCTCAAATATGCCACAACTGCCTAGGGGAACTCAAGGTCAAAGAAGAAATGGCCCTGGTTCTCAGGAAGATGACAGACAGGTAAGGGAGACTGAATTTGTAGACAAGATATTATTATGCCAGAAAACTGTAGAAAAATCCAATAAAATAGAGAAGACAGAGATTATTTCTTATTTAGTGGATTAGAGTGCCTTCAGGGGGAGGCAACATTTTAGTTGAAACTTTAAGACATTCAGTATGTGTTCATCAATCGTAACATATGTACCACACTAATGAGGGATGTTGATGTGGGAAAGTGTGGAGGGGTAGGGAGTGGGGCATATGGGAATCCCTCACATTCTTTATGTAACATTTATGTAGTCTAAAGTTTCTTTAAAAATAAAAATAAAAATTAATAAATAAAAAAAAAGAAACTTAAAAACAACATTTTGGCCAACAAAGAAAAACATTCCAGGTGATAAAATAGTGTCAGAAAAGGCACACAGTCAGGAACTCACAAAGCAGAGACATGTCTTAAATGTCACTATTCACAGTACTTGCCCCAATCCCTGGCACAATGAATGTTGAGTGAGCCAATGAGCATTTGAAAGGAAGTCGATTTCAATAAGGTTAAGAAAGGTTAGGGGGAAATTACAGAAGACCTTAGAAGCAATGCTAAGGTATTGGCAATTTATTCTCCAGAACTGGTTTTTCTATTAACAACATTATATATGATCAAAGTTTGCTTAGATTATTCCAAAAATAATGTGTAGGGTAAGTTGGGAAGGCAGACTAGGGAACAGACCAAAAGCTAGAAAAAACACAGGAAGAAATTGCCATAGTCCAGGTGAAAGAAATGAGAATGTGAGCTATTGAGGAAATGGCTTGGGGGAGAAGGGTTAAGATTTACGAAGAAGTGGAATCCACAGAATTACAACAGATGTGTTTCTAAACTTCAGTAACATGGAAGACAGTGCTTCAATTAACCATGATGGGTGAAAGAACATTATTGTAAAGTGATAAGGAGTTTATGGGAGATTGAATGATGGGAGATTCCTTCTCTTCCTCTCTCTAAATTCCTGCTTCAGCTATTAGAATAGGAATTGCCACCTCTTGGAATTACAGAGGATGTCTGCGACCTGGCTTCTCATGCTCTGGGACCTGCCTGCCCATAAACTGCATGCATTTTCTTTCTCTACTCCTGCAAGCATATGGAAGGTTTATGAGATCAGGTCCAGAGCTTGCCTCCTTGGCAACACAAGCCTGGAGCCCACCTCCCTTTGATGTTCTTCCTTTCCTTCTCCTGTACTTGAAGGTGCTGGAGTCATGTCATGACCTGCCATGAGTTGGCTGGGTATGTTTCCAATCTGATGCTGTCAGTCATAAAGTAGACACTGTATTTAATCTTCATTTAGACTCTTGTGGCTGTCTTCAATTGGTTCAAAATGTAAACAGGTGGAGAAGTGTGTTTTAGTAGCTCTCCTAACCCCAGCACTGAGTTTGAGGTACAAGGTAAAGATGCCCAATAGGTGGTTTAAAATATTTGCCTGGAATTCCAGGGAGAGAGCAGAAGAGGTGGTGTAGGTTTGGAAGCCACTAAAGAAGAATGGTGACAGAGACTCTAATCCTGGTTGAGATGAGCTCAGAAGAGAGCAGAGTCTTACACTAAAATGCACACATTGCTAGACAGGGGTGCAAGTGGTGGAGATATGAAGAACAAATGTCCCATCTAAAGGGGTCATGCAATACCAACTCTAGCTGTTTGTTGCCCTTGAGGAAAATGGATCCAATATTGCTAGATCCTGTGCATATTTTTTTCCAAAGAGGCTGGAAATCCAGATTTTTCGTGTGAAATTTTCATATTCCTAAAATATTAAATGGGCTAAACAGAACAGATTTGAAGGTCATAGCCAACCCATAGGCTGCTAGATTACAACTCTTATTATAGAATAGGAAGAAAAGGTCAAGGCAGAACATGCAGGACTACCTGTATTTGGGGTGTGAGGAAATGGAAGGAATCAAAAAAGAGATAGAGGGAAGTGACTGTGGCTCAATCAGTAGGGCTCCCGTTTACCATATGGGAGGCCCCGGGTTCGGTTCCCGGGGCCTCCTGGTGAAGGCAAGCCTGCCCGCACGGCGTGGTTAGCTGACCCAGCGAGCACAAGCAGCAAGGGGGGGATAAATGAATAAATAAATAATAAAAAAAAAATCTTAAAAAAAGAGATAGAGATGATTGTGTACAAGACAGAAGGAAAGCTAAGATGGTTTCATGCTGGGAAGACTAGAAAAAAGAAGTAGGTGACCAGTAGTGCCAAGGTATAGAAAGTTCAAGGGGAATGAGAATAGAGAATTCAGGGCATTGGATTTGCTAATCGGGATGTCATTGGTGACCTTCAAGGTATCAGTTTTAATAGAATGAAAGAAGCATCTGCCAGATGATAAGGTTTTCTGAGATGAGTAGGAATAAGGAAGAGAAGACAGGAGTGCCAATGGCACTTTCCAGAATTTGGCAATATATGAAAGAAAAAGCATGTGTGGGTTGGTATCTTCAAGGGTTATTTACCAAAGGCATTGAATTTTTTTAGAAAAAGGAAGACTAGATGTGCTTAAAGATGGGGGGAAAGAGCTGGAAAAAAATGAAAGAGAAGGTACTCTAGAAAGAGGGTGCCAGCTTGGATATGCTCTAGAATGAGTTAGAAGGGGACTGAATCAAGGGAACCCATGAAAGTTTAGCCTTAAAATGGGGGGAGAGAAGGGCCCTGAGATAGGAGAGGACTGGAGAGATGAGGATGTAAAACAAAGCTGGAAGTGGTACCTAAAGGGGGAATTGAGGGGAAGGAGAATAGTTGGGCAACTTAAGGAAAGTAGAGAAAGTCAGGAGGCAGTAGAGAAAGTAAAGAAAGTAATGAGGGCAATGTGACAGGAAGTGATATATAGATGAGCCAGAGGACATTTTCACAGTAGTGAGGACTCTGCTGCAGTTAGAGGATAGACATCATCTCCAGCATTGCCTGGGGTTCATTCAGGTGAGAGGAACTGACAGATGAAAAAGGCATGTCAGGTAGAGAGGGATAATGATAAGAGCAGACTGTTGGCTCCTTCTTGTCTGCCTACAAGGCTACACCCAGTGGGTGCTTGGTAAATGCTGAAAAGCAAGTATGGCAACTCAGCTCTGCCCCTGACAGCCAGGGTGCTAGGCCACCCTTCTCAAACTAACATGCATATGAATCTCCTGGAGATCTTGTTCAAATGCAGATTATGATCCAGAAGGCCTGGGCGGTGCCTGAGATTCTGCTCCCAGGTGATGCCAATGTTAGTCCATAGATGATACTTGAACAGCGAGTTCTAGGACTGTCCTAGAACCCCCAGTGCCCTTGGCCAAGTCCACAATGGAGGAGAGAGAAGGACATCTGCTTCCCTGAACTTTGTGGTTAACTCTCAATTGTCCACAACAAGAGAGGGGACTCTGCGGTGTTCCAAAGTAAAGAAATCCCTTATTCAGGTTCGGGGTGGTTGAAGTGGTGCTTTGTGCTTCTTGGTTTTCATCAAATATATTTGCTCTCTTGATTACATCTTGCTTACACTTTTATTAAAATGGACTTCTCCTCCCTAAACAAATACTTACTGACCATGAGGAGATGTAGCCAACCAGAAGTTAGACATCTGCAGTACATAATAATATGAAGAATTATCCACATGTGAATGATGGAAAGTCAACAGGGTTGGGAATTTGAATAAATTTGAAATGAATAAATATCCCAATGAAATAAAGGTGAGTGAGATCATGGGGGAAAGCCCTGGGCACAGGGGAAAAAGGAGATGGGGGTTTGTCTTAACTCTGTCATTGTGCGGCCCTGAGTCTCTATCTTCCTGCACTTCCGTTTACCTTTGATGAAGGGGCTGGACAAAAATTCACTAAAGTCCTTTCTAACCTTGAGAACCATGACTGCAGGATTCTAAGAAGTGCAACCACATCTCCTTCCACTTCCTTCCATTCGTTCACCAAATGTTTACTGAGCTCTAAGAATGTGCAGGCACTATGCTAAGGTCTGGGGAGTCTGACTTAAAACCAACCCAATCTCTGTCCTTAAATAACTAATGGTCTAGTTCAGGGGTTCTTAACGTTTTTTGTTCCACGGACCCCTTACTAAGTCCACACTCTACTGTGTATTAATAAATATATCACACCTGCACCAACACGTCCCCACAAGAATTATGGTTTTTTATAATTTAAATTCAAGCTTGCAGACCCCTGGTTAAGAACCCCTGTCCTAGTTGAAGAGAAAAACATGCTGCTGCCTGGGAAGTGCTAGGGTGGCATTAGCCTAGAGTGGTAAGGGAGTCCAAAGAAGGGACAGAGATCCCAACTGAAGAAGGAGGCAAAAAGCATCCCAGAGTGATGACATCAGCGGAGTTTCAAGGAATGGGTAAGCTCACTCCAAAAAAAAGTTGAGGAGTGAGCATGGCGAGTGTGAATGGTGCTTGCTTCAGGGTGGTTAGTGCGGGAGACTGTGGCAGCCTCGGGAAAGTCCACCCTCTCTGCAGCACATCCGCCACCACTCACTTGCGAAGGGAGACAGCGGCCATCACCTTCTCACCTCCACCCCGGGAGACTGCCTCAAGCAATTAGAGAAGAGGGTCCAATATTTTGCACATCCAGCACACAGAAAACACAGAACCGGAGCAGGAGATCCTGGGTTGGGGAGGGAAGGAGGAGACAAAGATGCTGAGCAGCCAGAAAAGGTATTGATCAGAGTGGCTTGTGACTCTGGACCAATTGAGAGTAATCAGGAGGAGGGGCCCAGGCTGTGTGCTGTATGTAGAGGCGCCAGCCTTCTGCAGCTCTTCAAAGACGGGCAGCAGCAGAGGGGCTGCGCTTGCCTGCCACCCCGCTCTGAGGACTGAGACGCAGGCAGGGGCAGCCCACAGGCCAGCATCTTGTTTGTTTTGCCCACATAAGTATTTATATGGGGAAGAACTATGCAGCCCTTAGTTCCGTGCTTCTCAACCCTGGCTGCTCATGAGAAATAGCTAGTGAACTTCTAAAACTCTCACATTTGGGGACTCTTCAAAAAGGTTAATGAAAAAAAGTAGGGCAGAGGGGGCAGCTGTTCTAGATTAACTAAATGTAATGTGTGATCCTTGATTGGATCCAGGATTTTTAAAAAGTTATAAAGGACATCATTGGGAAAATAGGAGAATTGTGAATATGGATTATAATGAAATAATATTATTACAACCATGTTCTTGGGTATGATCACGGTACTGTGGTTATATCAGAAAATGTACTTAATGAAGAACCATGATGTGTGAAACTTACTTTAAAAGGATCCAGCAAAAGCAGTGCAGGATACATACATGGAGATGCAGAGGAAAGAAAGAGAAGATAGAGCAAAAGTAGCAAATTAACAACCTAGGTGAATCTAGGTGAAGACTATATAGGGGTACATTATACTACTCTTTCCACATTTTTGAAAGTAAAAAGATTTAAAAAAAAAAACATTTAAATTTAAATATCCACTGAATTGGGAATTTAGTTGGGGGGAGGGGCAGGAACTTAGCCCCAATGTGCAGGCAGGGGTGAGAACCACTGCTTTATTTCTTTTTTTAAATATATTTTTCTTTATTTTTGAAAGATACTTAGATTATATAAATTGTTACATAAAAAATATAAGGAATTCTCCTATGACCCATTTCCCAGACCTCCCACTTTTCACACTTTCCATCACATTAGCAACATCTTTCATTAGTGTGGTCCATTCACTGCAACTGATGAACACATTTTGGAGCATTGCCACTAAGCATGGACTATAGTTTACTTTGTAGTTTACACTCTCTCCCACTCAATTCTGTAGGCTATGGCAGGATATATAATGGCCTGTATCTGTCACTGCAATGTCATCCAGGTCAATTCCAAGTCCTGAAAATGCCCCCATATTACATCTCTTTTTCCCTCTCCCTGATTTCAGCACTTCCAGTGACCACTGTCTCCACATCGATGATATAAGTTTTTCCATTGCTAGAATTCCAATAAGTCTATAGTAGAACACCAGTAAGTCTACTCTTGTCCATATTTTATTTGCCAATCCTGAGGATTCTGGGATGGTGATGCCCATTCCACCTCTAACTGAGAGGCACTGCCCTATTCCTTACGGGAGCCAGGAACTCTTCTAAGCTGTGAAGGCCAAGCCATGCCAGCTGGTCAGAGGCTTGTCTCCATCTGCTGGAGGTGCTGGGGGGTTCTAAGGAGCCAGTGGCCTAGTGGGTGTCTGTGCACCCACACGGCACTGTTTTTCTCCGACACCGGTCACGGGAACACTCACGAGGGTGAGTGGTGTCACAGGGAGGGGAAAGGCTGGGCCAAGGGTGAAAGTCGGCTGGCAGGTACAACCGAGCCACAGCAGCCCTGCCTCAAAGGGCAGATTAACTAAGTCGCTGCATGTGGATGATGAAACCTGCCAAGCGGAGGGTCTCAAATTTTGCTGCACATTAGAATCACTTGAGGAAAGTTTTAAAAATCCTGATGCCCAAGATACAGCCCAAACCAAATCTCTAGGGATGGAATCCAGGCATTTTTTTTTAAACTCCCCAAGTAATTCCAACATGCAGCTCAGTTTGGAAGGCAGGATCCTTGAGAGCACTTTGCACAGATTAATTATCATGGTTAAAAATGATGAAAGCCTGCTAATGATGATGGCCAAACCACTGATTTTTTAATAATCATCTGTCTGTTTACCTGCCTGGTTGTCTCTTTCAAGTATCCCTAACCAATATGTGGGCTGAGAATAGAGTTTCTGAAATAATTTGTTTCCTGAAAGACACAAGCTCATCTTTTTTCATGAGACAAAAACATTCCTAATATTTTATACACTGAACTACTTCCTAGTTCTGCAGGACTCCTGTGACTCCATTAGCTCTGTTATCAGCCAACAGCTGGCTTAGCACATTGCTGGGATTTAGCAAAGCAAGGCAAGCACCTGCATGCCCTTGACACACATGCAAGTGTAAACAGCACCTGAGTCACAGCAGGTCTGCAAGTTCCAAGGTCAGCCCATGGTGCATTCTACCTCAGGGTGAGCATTCAGATGGTGGTGAATGGCAGTGTGCAAAACATGCCGTAAACGGGGCCAGGGCGTTGCTGTATTGGACTCTCAGGGGTGCAGCTCCTGTGGAATGAGAGGCTGTACTGCTATTTGGAGGTGGCCACACCAAGGCGTGCCAAGGGTAACACCATGGCCTAGCAGGGCCCACAGTGACTTCCATGAGCCTGGTCGTCGGGAAGAAACGGATGCAAAAGTGAGCCCTCACTGTCAAAGGCAGTGAGGGCCTGAAGCGAGCAGGGAGCTCTCTGCAAGGGATAAAATCAGTCCTGACAGTGCTTGCTTCGGCAGCACATATACAAAAATTGGACTGATACAGAGAAGAGTAGCAAAAGATGACATGCAAATTCACAAAGCGTTCCATATTTTCCCTGAATATTTTCAAGAAGTATTTTTAAATGCATTTCTTCATAAGCTCATGTTCCTAACTTCTAAAAGTGTATGGGTAAAGTCCCTAAGAAACAAAATTGGGTGATTCAATTTCCTGAGCTACCATCATTCTTAAATACAGTAAATAGGCTTTCAAATATAAAGAAATAAAGGTTTGTTAAAAACTAAAGTTTTGTATAGCCACATTCATATGAATAAAGGATATAAAATCTGAAGGAAAAAAAAAATCAGTCCTGATAAACAGCGTGTTCCTCAGGCCTGGGACCTGGAACAAGAGGCTGCTGGCTGAAGGAAAATAAATACCTGCAGCTTAAAACTTAGCAAAGTCTTTGCTGAACTGCAAGGAGAGAACTCTGAGGAGAGAGGAGGGCAAGAGGGGAACGTGAGAGGCCAGCCACAATCTCGGTGCTGTTTGACTCTACAGCCGTAGCGTGGCCTCTCTCAGAAGCCCTAACCTCGGCAGTGCATTAGAATCACCCGAAGAGCTTTTCAAACCATTGCAGCCTGGATGACCCTTGACCAGTTAAATGAGGCTCTCTGGGGGTGGGACTCCTGCATCTGTATCTGTAGGTTTTATAAGCTCCTCAAGGATTCTAACGTGCTGCCAAGATTGAGAAACACTGGTCTGGAAGAACTCAGTTCTGCACCTTGGGCTTCGGCCAGCAGAATGTGTGAGAGGCCAGCCTGTGGCTCCCCAGCACACCCAGTCTGGCCATTACTTGGGCAAACACACACTCTCAGCCACTGCTAGTGGGAATACAACTTGCTTCACCTTTCTGGGAAAGTAATCTGGCAATTTCTGGAAAGGTGAAAATTCAGATACATTACTCTTTAACTCAATGATCTCACCCCTGGATTACAAGCACGCCAAGGTGTTTACTCCAGAATTACCAGGAGGGCCCAAACAAAATTGGAAACATACAAATATAGAAATGACTAAATATGGAAATGACAATAAATCGTACAGACTATGGGATATTATGAAAACCTGAGCAATTACTTTTAAGAGAGTTAGAGCTATAATGGCATAAGGGGTGAATAAATGATAGAAAGAAATAATAAATAAATAAAATAAAACAAAACAAAACAAAAGCCAACTGTGAGTGTATGTGTGCATATATGTGCATATTTGCATTTGTCTATATTTGAATGTGCACGGAGATATGAGCAGAAGATATAAACCAGACTTTTAACATTAGCTATGCCAGAGAGTTAGGAATGAGAAGGCTTAGAGAATCTATTAATATTTTCTTCATATTATCTTTACATTATTTTACTAGTTCAAATAAGGATCGAAGGATTGTGGAAACATGGCTGATGAGTTAGACATATAAGTCTTAGCTCTCACTAAAACAATAAAGAAAAAGCCAGAGGCTGCCGTTGGGGACCTGCTTTGGGGCACAGCAAACCAGAACACTGCTTACCAACTCCCAGAAGAGTGAGGGCCAGAGACACAAAGAAGCCAAAACAAGCAATCAGGTTTGTAGGTGTACATCCAGGAGACTCGAGTCTTTGGGCTGTCCATGTGCCAGCTGGGCCTGGAACCTCAGCGGAGTTACAACAACTACTCTACAGCTCACTGGACTCACCCAGGACAACTAACAAGGAGATGATGATGGACAACGACCATCTCAAGGAACAGAGAGAATCTGCAACTGCAAGCAAATTAGTCCCATCCATCTTCCCCATGGGACCACAGCCCCCTCTCAGTTAGAGGTGGAGTGGACATCACCATACCAGAAACCTTAGGATTGGGGAAATAACTATAGACTAGAGTGGACTAACTGATATTCTACTATAGACATATTGTGATTCTAGCAATGGAAGAAATTACAACATGGATGTGGAGTCAGTGGCCACTGGAGGCTCTGGGGGCAGGGAGAGGGAAAAATAGTTGTAACATGGGGGCTTTTTCAGGACTTGGGAATCATCCTGAATGACATTGCAATGACAGATATAGGCTATTTTATATCTTCCCATAACATGCAGAACTGTGTGGGAGACAGTGTAGACTACAATGTGAACTATGATCCATGCTCAATGGCAAAGCCCCAGGATGTGTTTATCAATTGCAATGAATGTGCCACACTAATGAAGGATGTTGTTTACGTGGGAGGATGTGGGAGATGTGGGGAGCGGGGCATATGGGAATCCCTATATTTTTTGTGTAACATTTATGTAATCTAAGTATCTTTTAACAAATTTTAAAAAATAAGGATCAACTACTTTTATCATTAAAATAATAAACTAAAAGCACAGAGCAGGCTCTGGGGTAAGACTCTGCAGGTTCACATCCCGGCTTTGCATGCTAGCTTGAGTTACTTCAGCTCTCTGCCCCTCAAGTTCTTCATCTGGTAAAAAGGTGACCATAGTGATGTCCACGTCTGAGGGCTGTTGTGGGTATCAAGTGAGATAATCCACAAGCACTTTGCACAACACCTGGTATATTATATGCCACCTATAGTAATAACTTAATAAACGTTGTTTCTGTTGTGATGGGAAGAAAACCTTACCTAAGCCCCTAAGGAGCTGTCTTCTAAATCTAGGTGAACCCACTGCCTCCAGCAAGGAAAGAGACCATAAGCCCCATTTTTGCTCTCTACACAGCAGAGCGGTGCCCCAAATCAGCCTCCCCGGGAACATAATGTTGACTTCTGTGCAGCCAGCACAGCACTATGGTGGGCAATGTCCATTATTATTTCCTCCAGCCTCAAAACGGGTCATACTGTTCTGCTACCAAGTGACAAGTTCTGTTCCGGGCAGGGGAAGGGCCTGGGATCTCCTGGGAATGGATGCCCTACAAACAAAAATAGTTAACATGATTATGCAGCTGCAGTCCCACTCAGTAACTGGCACTTCTGCAAAAGCGCACAGCACATGCATGGCTTTGGTGCCTGACCCTACTCCTACTAGGGACACAGGAACCGGAGCGAGTTAGAACGATGACTGAGTGCCCATGCTGCGCCCACCGTGTATGCAGTCAACTCTCCAGGCCTGGGCAGCCAGCCTTGCACACCACTGCCCCCTGCTAGGGATGTGGCAGGACCCAGTCACTTTTGTCTGGGCCACCTCCTCCGAGAATTACTGGAAAGTCCTATTGCTGACAAGCAGACAATAGAACCCAAAGGAGAGGACCAAAGGGTCTTGCCCTCCCTTTAACTGAATTACACCATGGATGAAGGGAAAATGCAGGTGAAATCAAACCCAGGGGCTACTCACTCTGCTATTTACCAAGGAGTGGAATACAAGATAAGGCCCAATCTTGTCCCCCAATCAAGAGGATGTGGTTTCCCTGAAAACTCTGCTCAGACATGTGGATCCAAGGGGACCCAGGGGCAGTGTCTTTCGAAGGCTCTTTCTCCCAAACCACCTGTCCCCCAACAGTCTCTTGATTTGAAAAGATGCCTTTGATGAGGGGAAGGAGAGGGAAGAATAGGTGTAATGTGGTGCATTTTTGGGTCATTGGAATTGTCCTGCATGATGTTGCAATGACAGATACAGGCCTATATATACTTTGTCATAACTTACAAAATTGTGCAGGACAGAGTATAAACTATAATCCATGGTTAGTGGCAATGTTTCAACAACAAATGTACCACACTAATGAAGAATGTTGTTAATGTGGGAAAGTGTGGGAGACGGAGGGAGTGGGGCATATGGGAATCCCCTATATTTTTTATGTAACATTTATGTAATCTAAAGTTTCTTTAAAATAATTTTTTTTTTTTTAATTAAGAATAACACAAACAAGAACACAAACAAGCACAAACAAGAACTCATCCAAGTCACCTGGCGAGGAGACGATGGGCAACAGCCATCCCAGGGAATGGAGAGGGCCGGCATCTGCAGGCAGGATCATCCCACCCACAATATCCATGGGATATAAGCCCTCTCTCACTTGGAGGTGGAGTGGACATCACCATCCCAGTCCCCTCAGGATTGGGGGAAGAACTATGGACTAGAATGGACTTAATGGTATTCTATTGTACACATATGGTGATTCTAGCAATGGAAGAAATTATAACAGTGAGGTGGAGCCAGTGGCCACTGGACACTTTCGGGGCAGGGAGGGGATGAGCAGTTGAAATACAGGGGCTTTTTGGGGACTTGGGGGTTGTCCTGAGTGCCATTGTGGCGACGGATGTAGGCCATTTTAAATCAGCACACACCATTCAGAACTGTGTTGGAGAGAGTGTGGTCTACGATGTGAACTGTGGTCTATGGTTGATGGCAAGGCCCCAGGATGTGTAGGTCCATTGAGGGTGAAGGGCCACACTTGTGGGAGATGTTTGTGTGGGATGTTGTGGGAGGTGTGGGGAGGTGGGGAACATGGGAATCCCTGTAGTTTCCATGTAATATTTAGGTAATCTAAGCACCTTTAAAAAAAAAAAAAATATATA
>JAKSZT010054263.1:1038135-1062818 GCA_026826555.1 Tolypeutes matacus
AAAAAAAAAAAAAAAAAAATCCTAGGTATTTTGCTTAGCGTGGCTATTTTTGAGTTGGAGGATGAGAACCAGGACAGAAAGGGCAGCAGTCAGACTAGAGAAGAGAAAGGAGCACACATGCATGTGTGGGAGAGGTGAGGCCGTGTGGTCAACAGTGGATCGTGTAAGCAGACAGTGGCCAGGTGTGCTCCAAAAAATTCAAAGGCATGTAAAGGTCCTGGGAAAAGTATAGAAATGGGTTTTTAGTCCCTAGTGCATGGAAAGGGAAGAACTAGAAAGGGCAAGGGTCTGGGAAGCAGATAGAGCTGGACTCAGGTCACTTACTAAATGACCTGGGCAAGTGATATAACCACAGTCACCACCATTTGCTCCACTTCGTCACTGAGTCAGCAAAGCATCACCAAATGTGTGCTCTTTTCTAGGCACTGTGCTAAGGAGAGAGCAAGAAATGAGATACATGGATTCTGCCCTCACCGACTGTGATGGTTAGGCTACTGTGCCAACTGGGCCAGGTAATTGTGTCCAGGTGTTTGGTCCAGCAAGCACTGGGCTAACTGTAATACAAGAACATTTATGGACTTTGGTCATCAGTGAGTTTACTGATGTAGCTGATTACATCTGCATCAATCAGGGAGATTGCCGTCAGCAATGGGTGACGCTTTTATCCAACCAGTTGAATGCCTTAAAAGGGGAAGTGATTTCAACATTCAGAGAGAATTTCCCAGCTCGTGTTTGCAGCTCGAGTTTCTCCCAGAAACTCATCAAGGACCTTCACTGGACTTTCATCGGAGCCCCTGGTTTGCAGCCTGCCTGCGGAACCTGGACTTGTACATCTCCATGGTCTCAGAGAGACTCTTATAAAATCTCATATTATTGACAGATATCTCCTGTTGATTCTGTTTCCCTAGAGAACGCTGACTAATACACCGACTTTATAGTCTATGGAGGGAAACAAACATTTAACAAATTATTATACCTTCTGACTTTTCCATCCTACCCCCACCTTCCTTTTAAAGCCCAGAATATTTATGCTTGAAATATTTTATCAAAACCTTGAAACAATGCAACGTCTACCACTCTTGGTTTCTATTAACAATCGGTACCACCACCATCAAAACGTATTTTGAGTACCACAATGATGTGTATTAAAATCTAACTTATATAAAGAGGATTATGCAGACGCTCTCAGAAGATGTATTGTTTGTCGTTTCATCCTTAGGTCACTGCTGATGTAATCTGAACCCAGTATTCCCAGAGGGCGGGGACCCGGGCCTAAGTGGCTCCGGTTCGTACCAGCAGGACACCAATGGCATCAGCACTACCTTATGCTGATGCGTTGAGTGGTAACAGCAGTGACGTCACCACCAAAAGGCCACAATAGCAGAGCGTTCTTGCTGTGTGTCCCCCACCCACGTCCCTGTGCTATAATCGGTGATCATTGTCCTCCAGAATTTCATCATTGCTTTGACCATTTAACAGATACAGAAAGAAACACTATGGTTTTCTGTCCCTTTATAATAATGGTACTTTGCATTTGTATAGCACATTTAACTTATTCAGTGCATTTTCTTGTCTAGTGCCTAGTCTTATCCTAATGAAACAAAACTCCATGTGTTTTGTAATTGTCTGTGCCATAGAGACAGCTTAGGAATCAGAGCCAGTGAAACTCTGTGCTGGAGGAGCACCAATGCCCCAAATTGCTTAAGAATAACAAATCCCATAGAAGTTGCAAAGGGAGCCAGCATGAGAGCTTGGCAATATAGCTCTTTCATGGGGAGAAAATACGGCTGGAGCATATGAATCAATTCAGACCTAGCCAGGAGCCCACGGGAATTCTTAGCTGGGCCAAAGGGCTCTCTCTGGTGCCCCCACCCAGGTCCAGGCTAGCACCTGGTTTTATTTTGGAGGAGAGGATGCACAATGAGTGTTGGAGAGAGTGAGAGGCAGAGACTGGCCGATGCTACTGGGAATAAGAGGCTATTAAAATTTGGTAATATTGGCATATTTTTTGGCCTAGAAACACGATCCAGAAATGTTTCTTGCTTTTGTAGAAATTTGGAAAAGGACAAGAAGGAGTAGCTGGAATGGTGAACATTTTGAAGACTAAAAACAAAAACAGAATTTCTACTTCTCACTGTATTTTGGAAAAGGGAGCATCTAGAAGCAAAGCTCTCACCAGGAAAAACAAGTTACTTGAGATGACTCATCCTGCTGAGTTGACCCATCTCCTCAGAAGTTAGGTACTAACTCCTTCAGTCCACTTGGGCACCCGTTGACAAATTATTGCTTTTACTCTGGTACCATTTAGAAAATTATGGCTCTCTAAATCATACCCTGGGGAACTGAGAAAGTGAAAATACCCCCCCCCCCCCCCGCCTGCACTGCCAAAGTCTGGCTTACACTTCAACTCAGTGATTCACAACCTTGCTGCACATTAGAATCACCTGGGGACCTTTAAAAATCCCAATGTCCAAGATGTACCCCAGGCCAATTAAATCAGAAACTCTGGGGGTGGGACCGAGGCAAGAGATTTTTTTAAGCTCCTCATTGATTACAATGTGCAGCCAAGTTTGAGAGCCACTGCTCTAACCACTTCTGTTACAATGCTCACCCAAAGGGCGCTGAGGGGTGCTCAGCTATGACAAAGTACATCACACCTACAGAGCACCAGCCTTTCTTTCATCTCCTCCACTCACCTTAATCCCGTGCTCGATAGTGAGGATTCTGCTTCACATATTATTAAAGTAACAGTCCAAGCCCTATGTGATTGTCAGTCTCATGTTCAATAGCCCATTTAGCTAATTAACATGAATCAGACACCATGCTAGGCAAAGGAGCAGAAACAAAAATTAGGAAGGCAGGATCCCTGCCTTCAAGAATACAACTGTATGATACGTGTCCACGCAACTATACTATGAGGTATTGTGTGATCAGGGCTTGGGGAGAACCTAAAGTGGGGATTCAGAGAAAGAGCAATGTCTCTTATCTGCACTGAGCTTGTCTTCACAAATCACATCACGGACACAGACACACATGCATACACATTTATCCCCCTCAGCACAGAACACAGAACTTTGTTCATAGTTAAGTGCTAAGTACATTGCAGTTGAATGAATGAGTAAATTCAGGTTGGTACCCAAGAATAAATAACCCATCAGTACACATGCTAAAAAGCCATCAAGGCTGACCCCTAAGCTCTCTTCTCCAAACCTCACCATACCCAGGTCCCTTCCAGGTAATGTCACCTCAACCTGTAATGCCCCAGCCCCACCCCTCTATATAGCAAAGCTTCCCCCAACCCAAATTACCTCCACCTCCCTCCACCCCGACAACCTCCACAATCTCCTCTCTGCCCTAGAAGTTCCCTGGTGCACATCAGCACCTGTGCGCCCTGTGCTATCTGTTCAGCTGTCTGGGTTCTTTCCTATGATAGATCTGCAGTTGTCCTCTGGAGTCCATTCTCCCTTTTCCCTGGCATAAAGTCTCTGATTTTTAGCTGTGCACATAGTCCCTTCCAAATAAAACCTAGATGTGGTCATTTGACTAAGACATGGCCAATGAGTTAGTGAAGTTGATGTGAGCAACTTTTGGGCCAAGTGCTCCAAGGAAATGGTCCTTTTCTTCTTCCCTTCTCTATCCTGTTGCTTAAAAGGAGGTCCTGGTGTGCAGCTCTCGGGGACAGATGGACAAGGAAACACCCTAAGACTGACCAAGCTTAAAAGGCAGGGGAGCCTGGGTCTCTAGATGACCTCGTGAGCCAGTCACCCCCGCCAGCCTGCACAGGCTCGCTCCAGACCGTCATTTACCTTGGAGAAAGCGCCATCTTGTTTCAGCCGCAGTTACCTTGGGTCTCTTACTCACAGCTGAACCCATACCCCAATATGCTCTCCTGCCTCCAACACTCCTCACATTACCTAGAGTTCCCTTTTACATTGATGAGAGGCAAAATATATATTTTTTTAATTATTTCTGTCAGAAAAGTCAATGATTTGGTGACTCCTCATAGAAAAACTGCTGAGAGTCCATAAATCTTTACCGATCAGAAGGTCAGGCTGTGAGAATCTGCTTTGCCAATGGAAGCGATAAATTGACCAGACCACTTTTTCTGGTCCATGCAGTCTGAGGAGACTGTAGGGGAGATTGAGTGACCATCAATCTTGGTTATTGACCTTGCAGAGCTTGGCCCCTAGGGTAAGGTAAGGTAAAAGGTCAGTAAAAGATAAGGAAAATAACCAGCTCCCATGGATGTAGGCAAATGGAAGCAGCAAGGTATAAAGGGCTCTGGAGCCAGACAGTGGCCCTGTGACCTACAAGCGGGGTGAGCTTGAGCAAGATGTGCCATCTGGTGAAAGCAGATAACTTCACCCAGCTCACAAGACTGAGTGGAAAGATTCCATGAGACAGCCATTCCAGGGCCCCTCCACAAGTCTACTGGACCCGAACTTCCAGGGCTGGGGGGCGGGAAGGCTCAGGAATCAGTGTTTTTACTAAGCTCTCCAGAAGCAATGTGAGGCACAGCCAGCTTTGGAGACCCCTCTCAATGATGCAACCTAGAGTTGCTGGTGGTTTCAGGGTTTCTCTCCTCCACCTCCATCACCACGAGGGCTGCGGGATGTCCCCATTTTGCAAAGCTGGTTGTGCCAGTCACACACTTCAGAACCTTCAGTCATGTCTCGAGTCAGGAAGATGTTCTCTCCACACACAACGAGGACACAGCAGTTTGAGGGGATGTTTCTTGAGCCCAGCACACAGCTCCTCCTGGACAGACAACAAAGGAGTTGGCAAGTGGTCACATTTGACTGCCAACCTCTCTTCTTCCTTTCCTCTCACTCTCAACAGATCCAGCTCTCAAGACCAGGGAAGGGGTGCATCTCGGGAGCTGCTTAGGAATCACCAGCACATCCACCAACTATTCAAGTTGCCAAATATTTCCCACAGTGCTTCTCCACCTCGACCGTCCACAAGAAGCATAGATGGGGTATTTTCAAACAGATAACTGCAACCCCCAATCCCCAGACCTACTGAAGCAGAACTTCTGGAAATGGTTCAGGCATATGCTGAAAAAGACAGATGAGAATTCCTGGGGGCAGAATAAGGAGCGGAGAACAACGAAGCTGTATCGAGACAAAGCTGGGCAGCTGGCTAGGCTCACTCGCCAGCTAAGTAACATGTTTGTGCCACTATTCTAGAAACGTGCAGGACTCAAACTATTGACAGTTGTATTGCAGATTACTACAAGTGGTAGATCTGTAAGGCTGCTCACAAACAGAACTGTGAAAGTGAATTCCCTGAATACCTACAGTCTGTGAGACCATCCCATGTGATGGTAAGGAGCTAAGATTTCTGTACAGTTGTCATGACAAGATGAATACTCAGAGTACTCATTGGTATAAGTTTTATGAAGTTCTCTTCACACGTGCAATCCTGCTACAGGTGATATCACTGCCCAGGAAGTACCTGCCCCCTGTGGACCTACATAGAACAGGCCACTCTTCCCTGGAGACCTGTTTATTTTTTACTAACCAAGGATCTTTCTCATAACATTTGCCTGGAATTCCAGAGCAGAAAGGTGCGCAGTCCTGCTCCCAGTCCTATCAATCAGGGAGGGGGAGATGGCAGGTTGATGAGGGGGTGTAAACTGCAGGAGGGAAGACTAAACCATTCATAGTAAATGCTACTCCCTCGCAGTAGAATGGCCATTGGTGTGGGGTTGCGGGGAACAGACTGTTATTCATTCTTTCATTCATAAACAGTGTTTCAAGCACTGTGCTTGGCTCTATCATACAATAGCAAGCAAGGAAGGTGTGGTTCCTGTCCCCAGGGAGTTTACAGTTGATTGGGATTCTGTCCAGCTTCAGTGACCTCGGACACCGAGAAGGGCGCCAGCTGAACTGACTGAGCAGCCCAGGACACACTCGTTCTAATGTCATCTCACCACTCAGTCCACTGGGTCTCAATTTCTCTACGTGAAAATGAGGAGCTTTGCAAGATGACCTCTAAGGTCATTCCAATTCCAGAATTTCATCTCCTGATCATATGGTGCCATCGACCTTGTGTCCCACATTGTGCTATGCTCTGAGGCTTCACAATGACTAGACTTTGTGGTCCTCCCTCACGGGGCTCACAGATGAACAGAGATGGCCATTCATAGAGCCATAGCCCTCCACATCTAAGGGACTGTTACCCTCCTAGAGAAAGCTACAGCATGTGCACACACTTCCTGTGTCTATGTGGTAGACGGACAGTATTGATGGCTCCAATTAATGGTCTCCTTGAAGCCACACCCTTTGCCTGTACCATGGCAGTCCCCTCCCTCTCTGACGCTGGGCTTGGCCATGCGACTTGCTTCAGCCAGTAGGACCATAGTAGATTCGATGCAAGACGAAGCCTGAAAAAGTGCTCATCCATTCTCATTCTTCTCTTGCATCTCTCTGACTACCTTGAGAATAAGCTTGGGTGAGGTGCCAGAGGATGAGATGTTCAGCAGGGCTCACCATGCCAGCGGAGGCCGTCCTAGATTAGCCAATAACCTACCGACCGCCAGACACACAAATGAGCCCCAGCAAGACCAGCCAATGTCAATGGATCCAGCCAGCAGACCCACAGACCTACAAGAAATATAAATGGCGATTGTTATAAACTGGTTGGATACCTTATCATCCTGGCAGTAGAGAACTGATAAGGGAGGTACCTAGATTCAAGTGCAAAGCCAGAGCCCATATGTCAGGGATTTGTTGTCAACTCCTCTGCTTTGACTGCTGCTACCCTGGGAGAGAAATGAAATGAGAACAGGGCTCTCTCTCCTGCCCCCTCCAGCTCCTGGTTTCAGCAACCCCATGACAGCAAGTTAAATGTTCCATCTTTCCCTCTGACTAACAAGGAGTGTGCCACAGAAAGCATCTGAAAGTAAATTATACATGAGACACGGATTCTGAACCAGTTGCAAGTTTTGTTCCAGGAAATTTTTACTTTCCTTCAAACATTTCCTCCGAGGGTGAACTACCCTACAAGAAGTCAAATGGAATTAGAAAAGAGCCTTAAAGGAATCCACTTGGGCCCCTCTAAGGTGAGCCACACATCTTGTAGGGTCCCTGGTACCCTACGTAGCTTTCAGTATCATATCTCTTCATTAAAAGAGCTGCGCAATCTGACTCTAGTGGTGCTAAGGAGTGTTTCAAACAGAATTGACAATTTCCTCTAAAATATGGTGATTTAAAATGTGGACTCAGATCAGAAAGAATTTCCTTCAAATCCTAGCTCTACCACGTATGAGATAAGAGATCCTGGCAATATAAACATAACTTCTCTAAGCCTTAATTTTTTTATCTGTTAAGTGGGACTATTAATAATGCCTACTTCATAGGGTTGTGGTAGGATTAAAAGTGTTAACATTTTTAAAGACAAACAGTAGTCTCTTAAGAAATGTAAGCAGCTATTACTATCGTCATGTTTTAGAAATTCCCCAAGCCAACAGAGAAAACTTCTCTGACTCAAGGATGGCCTGGTCTCTCTAAGGCAGTCCACACAACTGCCTCTGAGTTTATATGTCCCTCTTCATAGTAATACATCTCTCAATTAAAATTCACCATTCCCTCCAGAGCCCTGTGGGAAGATCTGCATTAACAGCTAAAATAATTTAAATCAAATCAATCCCTGGCGGCAGAGAGTGCCAGTAATTATAGTAAAGCCACCACCTTTACCATTCTTCTAAGTAATTAATGCATGATAAATATTATGCACCAAAGCAATATGAGTCTTTCTCTAGATTCTTGTATATAAATGCCTTTAGAAACCTCCTCAAGTCAAAGAAATTGGGACAGAGCTTTGTAAATTTTTAGAGTCAGCAGAATGGCTACTCTGTGACAAAGAAGAAAAACACTCTTTTTAAAAAAAAATTATGTTATTTTAGAAACCCTAGAAAGAACTAAGAGCATATTTGAAAAGGTTCAAGGACAAATCCCATTTTATGAAAACTGCAGTTTATGTACATATATATATATATTTTTCTTTTTCTACAGTTGTATATAGAATGCTACTTTTGTAAAGACCAAAGGAAGCACGTTGTTTTGGATTCAGAGCTCATCTCACTAGAGATGTAAGCTTCTATATTAATGTCCTAAAAAATTTCTTACCCACATTTAAAAAAATAATGTCTCCCCTTATAAAAGGGACACCTGCTTCCTGTATCAGTTAGTGATTGCCATAACAATGCTGCATAACAAATCATTCCAAAATTCAGTGGCTAAAAACAATTGCTGCTTGCTCATACATCTGCAGGTTGGCTGGGGGGTCACCTAACCTAGTGGGCTTGGCTCTAAGCTACAGGTGGGTTCAGGTCTGTGGCCCTTGCCTCTCAACCTCCTTGTACCATTGTGTTAGCCTTGAAGATGTCAGAAGTGCAAGAGGGAGAGTGTAGACACTCAATGACTATTAAGGCCCACTTAGACTCCTGCCCACATTCTGCTGGACAATCCCAGGCCCGTGCCTGAACCCATCAGTGGGGAGGTGAAATATACTCTGCTTCTAGCAGGAAGACCTGCAAAGTCCTTTGGCAGGGGTCACGGATACAGGAGGGCCAGCTTCTTGGGTATGTACCCTGGGCCCCCTACTCAGAAGCCTGAACTGTATTCCCCAAAAAGATGTGTCCAAGTCCTAACCCCTGGTCACATTAACGAGATCCTATTTGGAAATGGGATCTCTGACGATGTTACTGATTAAGGTGATGCTTGACTAGTTTAGGGTGGGCCCCAATCTAATCTGAATGGGGTCCTTATCAGTAGAACACGTGGGAAATTTGGACGCAGAGGTAGGGAGAAGGCGGACATGTGACAAGAGGCAGAGATTGAGTTATGCCATGGCCAGCTGGCAAGCCACTGTCAGAGCCCTACAGACTTCAGAGGAAGCATGGCACTGCCCACACCATGGTTCAGGCTTTCAGCCCACAGAACCGTCAGATGATACATTTCTGTGTTGGAAGCCACCCAGTCTGTGGTACTTTGTTACTCTAGGAAACTGAGGCCCTAAATTTGGTTTAATGCTCTGCTGTCAACATCCCAAAATTCTTAATTTTCTAACAAGGGACCATGAATTTTCCTGTTTTCACTGGGACGTGCGATCATCTGATTTAGCAAAACTGACTCTTCCCTGTGAAAACGTCATGTCAATTTCCCATCTCCTCCAGCTCCTGCTGGCAGAACCACATCATGCAATTTCTGCAATGGATTCAGGTTGCAAGGCTTCAATTTCCACCATGACTCCTCCCCTAAAACAGAGGTGTGGCTCAGAGAAGCACAAAAGGGAGAGGGGCATAGGTGGCCACGTCATCTCTGCTTTCTCTTCTTTCCCGCCCCCTCCCACCAGCCTGGTTATAACTCCCCAGTGAACTAAACTCCTTCCTCCCCCAGCTGCCCCCCCCTCCACATCCCAGTATAGGATAGATAGAGTGGAAATTATCCATCCACTAGAGCTTTCTACATGCATCAGTGTCTCAAAGCCTGTAGTGGGTTTGCATCCACTCTTGGGAAAATAAGGACACTGAACTCGAAAGCCAAAGAATTGTAGAACCAGAAGGGACATCCCAACCAAGTCCTCTTCTCTCGTGCAGGCTCCGTCTCACTCAAAACTTAATCTAAGGGACATAAACATTTCATAGCCCCGGGACAGCAATCCAAGGTTTGAGGACTGCCTCTTAAGCAAGTTTCTCTTTGTTTTCATTCCGGTCTCTGGGGCTCTCACTTAAGTGCATTTCCTCAAACTGTCCCTTGAAACTGGAGATGCAATAGGCGCTCTGCCTAACCTCCTCCTGACAAGAAGAGCAGCTGATAAACCAGCCTCTGTGTTCCCTGATACTTCCCGCTCCCAAGCCCGTACTTTATAGCCCGTCCACGAGCCTACAACAGAGCATCACAAGAACCAAGTGGCTCTTGCCATGAAAAATGAATCATAAGCACAAGTTGACACAAGAATCCTGCAGTTCAGACAATTACCCAAAGAACACATTTTCTGATAATTACAGAGCTAAAAATGGATCCACTTTGAAAATCCCTTCCTTTCTCCGGAGAAAGCTGAGGAGGTGGTTTAACAACAATCAGCTGCTGAGATGCATCACATTCTGGGGTGTTTAGGAGGCTAGTTCCAAGAAATTTCTTGGAAGGTACAGTTCCCAGAAGGTGCTGATGCTAACTAGACCCATTAACCCTCCCTGTCATCTACAACACATACATACACACAGCCAGGGATCTGAACTCAGAGGCCCCTTGAGAATGAGACAGGGGGCAGGAGGCCCAGGCCAGTTCCACCCTGTGGTGCTGCTCAACCACCGAACAGCACTTACCTAAGAAAATGGGAGAGGGCTGGGAGGGCGGTGCTGCCAGTCAAGGGTTGGCCGATGCAGCACAAAGGGATGAAAGAAGGGGTTTTAGGCATGAGCTAAGAATCAAGAAAGTAATCATATATTGAGCACTTAGGAGCTAGATACACAAGTATTATCTCATTTAACTCTCACAACTATGCGGGAGGTTCTGTTATTACTCCCTGCGCCCCCCTCCACTTTAGTTTCATAAAGTGACAGACAATGCTGTGGTTTCCACAGATCATAATGGCAGAGGCAGGACTTGGGAGCAGTTGCCTGCACACATCCCACCGCCCCATATCACCTCTCAAGTTGAAGGAACCAGAACTGGCTGTGATGAGATATTAGTAAGGTTAAAATACAGACCACAAATAGGGCATAAAGCATAAACAAAAGGAAAGAATGGGATGGGAGAAAGTGTAGGTTAGAGACATTCTGTGTCAATAATTAATATATGCAGAGTTAAAATCTATGTTGAAATACAAATCGTATGTACATAGTAAATGTAGTAAAATTTACAAAGTAAATGTAGTGTTATGTCATGAATACTATGGGAATGAAGAAATGAAAGGAGTATTGACTATCCTGGAGTTCCGAATGAGAAGGATTTATATTATAGAAGTACCCAAGAGTTGGGGCCCATTCATTCATTCATTTAATCACTATTTACTAAGTATTCAATGCCACACACTGTTCTACATTCTATGTCACTGGATATGACAAAACAGAACAAAGCTGTTGTCTTTCCAGAACTCAAATTCTAGTGAAAGGACACAGACCTACATGCCCAGTACCCAAATGTGTCTGTGAGAACACGGAGAGTTAACAAATGAAGCTAAACAGGTGAGATACAGCAAGCTCTCAGTGACCAGACAATTAAAAGAGCCGACCACTTGATATTACCTTCAGAAAGAAATCATGCTGACATCAATGGAAATGACTACACTTATTCAGGGCACACTGGGACAGAGGAGAAGAACTGTAGAGCCAAGTGTTAAAGGATAGATAGACATACTCGCAGCAAAAGGACTGAAGCACAAAGAAATACAGCTATAGGCACAGGGTTTGTTTCTGCCTAAGTTAGCCAGGGAGTCACCCCAGTGCAGCTCCATGGGGGAGCTAGAAAACCACAAGGTTGTGGAGTGTGTGCATGTATGCCTGCAGTTACAACACCTGAAAGTCTTGAAGTCAGTGTTTCCATGTCCTTTATGTCTATGTTAAACTTTCCTCCCTGGTATTTCCCACTACAAAGAAGAACAATTGCCTTTCACTTCACAGAAGCAGCATGGGAGGAAAGGAGCATGGGTAAATGAAAAGAACAAAAACACAGGAAGAGGTACATGGAGCACAATGTTTACTGGAGTAAAATGCCTCAGTGTACTGTTTATAGAAACATATGCAAACCATATGCCAATTTGCAAATGGGAATATTAATTCTTGCAATGCCTGATTACTTTCATATCCTTGGCTTTGACCTTGGAAAGGTCCAGTGCTGTAAGCAGGAGGCCTTGGCAGAGGCAGCCAGACACTGTTACCTGCCTTCTGGCCCAGGTGATATTGAAGGATGGGCAAGATGATAATGTGATGGATATGGACTATCACTGTGCCAGAGAATACAAGATGGTACCTTTGGGGTGATGAAAGAAAAAAAAAAGGCAATCTGGAGTTTGAAAGTCAAAGCTTTGATTTAGTCTTTACCCAATTCTATCCCACAAACCAGAGACTATGGAGGTGATGGCTGGAGCAGGTTGTTTGTGTCCAAGTTATTATCTGAGAAAATAATTCACAAATTCATAAATTACCCTTAAATCTAAATGTTGGGAAACAGATGTGGCTCAAGTGATTGGGCTCCCATCTACCATATAGGAGGTCCAGGGTTTGATTCCCGGGGCCTCCTGGTGAAAGGCAAGCTGGCCCACGTGGCGAGCTGGCCTGAGCAGAGAACTGGTGCAGCAAGATAATACAACAAAAAGAGACACAAACGAGAGACAATAAGAGACATGGCAGACCAGGGAGCTGAGGTGGGGCAAGAGACTGAGTGCCTCTCTCCCACTCCAGAAGGTCCCAGGATCAGTTCCCGGTGCCACCTAAAGAGAAGACAAGCAGACACAGAAGAACACAGAGAGCAGACAGCAAGCGCAAAACAATGGGGGAGTGAGGGGGAGAAATAAGTAAATAAAATAAATCTTTAAAAAACTCTAAATGTTAAAATAGATCTTTTTAAAAAATCTAAATATTATGTAATTTTCATAGTCATTCTTTGTTCCTTGGATCACTAGTATTTTCATATACCAGTGCTGTCTGAGCATACTACCCTGCTGTGAAAACACAAGATATGGAATTCGAACATACACATTACAGGACAAGTGGTGAGCTAGAAAAATAATTGGCTTCTTGGTTTTAAACTCTCTCTTCAAATGAAAGCTATCATAATCAAAATATAGAAAAAACATCAAGCATTTGCAATTTTTTCCCCTTCTCTCAATGTTAGCATAGCATTTGGTTTCTCTCCTTTTCACAAAAGACTCAAAATCTCGTTTTGGGCAGATAGATGGATTTCATGTGGTCTGCAGCCCATCCTCCTGGACAGAGGTCAGGGATGGCCTTAGGCTAAAGGATATTAGACACTGCTTATTTTACCTGTCAGCTGCTATTCTCTACCCTTTGCTCCAAAAAGTGACCATCCTGACTAGAGAGGATAGACTGGTCTCTCTGCCACAGGGGTCCCCCAGCCATGTCACAGAGTTGGGCTAAACGCCAAGCTTGAGCTGCCAGCACCACTTGAATATGCATCATGCATAGTCTTCCTGAATGAGTTGAGGACAGCTGTGACCTACAACTCACCCATTCAGAGCAGCTCTCAGAATGGCTTGGCTCCCACTTTCATAACAGCTTCCCCACCCCACCCCACCGACACTCTCATTGGTGATGCCAATCAAATTGCAAAGCTGAGTGACAGGCTGAACCCTCAAAGGAAACCCAGCATCCAGTTAAGAACTTCCCTAAGTCGGGAGGCAGTGTTCCTGAGCCCAGCACTAGACAGAACAAAGGGAGGGAGGCAATGTCGGCTCGAATGCCATCCATCACCATGCAAAGATAACAGGCCTCTAAATCTAACCAGAGGGCACTTGCAAATACCCTCTACTGCCCTGACACTTTGATTGATGATCGCCCCCTTTTAATTAGCTCCTTTCCTCTCTGTCTCTAGAGGTTTCCAAAGAACTGAGAGATTGCTCCCCCCTCCCCCTCCTCTGCCTTCCTGCGTAGACAGGATGGAGCAGGCACTGAGTGTCACCAGCCTCTCTACTGTGTGCTCACCCCGCACCATGGCTCCTCTATCCCCCGCCATGGAGCTCTTGCACTGACCTTTCGCAGCAGGAAGCAGATGCGCTCGATGTTTCTCAGCCGTTCCCTCTGCGGGGGGTGCAAAACAAAGAAAGGAGGAGAGAGGTTAGGATGCTGCTGAAAGACCAGAGAAGCGAGGCAGCGTTATCCATCAGGTGCCTCTCTGGGTCATACAGCCAGCATGTTCCTACCCAGCAGCTTATTTTAACCGTTTCTGGCTCTTTTCCCTCCACCTTGCAGGCCAGCATAAAAGTTTCTGTACTTTTTTCTATAGGCAAAGCCTCGCTCAGCCTCCTTGTATATGTAAGATGGAAAAACTTCAGAACTGGCACCCCATGTTCACTGAACTTCCTAAAGTCCTCCCAGGAGGACTTCCCATTTGGCTCTCACAAAGCATTAAGTGCCCTGATCAGCATCTAAGGTTGGCAAGTTCTCTGCCTCTTCTCTTTATTTTTTCTGAAGAGAGTGTATTTGAAGCAAGCAAACTTCCACTAAATTAGACACCGACCCCCCCCAACCCCCCAGGCTTTCTAATAAGACTTTCTAATAAGTCAAAGTCTGACTCTGGAGTCTGGCTCACTGCCAAGTGAAGATGCCCTGTGGCTGGGCAGGTGATCGATGTTCATATCACCAACTAAACCGTGCGTCTCCCTTTTCCTTGTGCCTTTTCACAATTTCCAAAGCCATGCTGAACACAGCTGCAGTACCTCCCAGTGCTTCATTATCGAGGCAAATTGGTTGCCACAGATTTACTAGTAATGAGATTCCTCCTGAATCTGGAGAGGACAGGTGGCTGGGGCACTTCAATTTGCCTAACTGAACCATAAATATAATGGCTCCCGTGCATCCTTTAAGTCCAGAGGAAACAGCCTGTATCAGGACAAATTAGTGTCAGGCTGCATAGTCCTCAACCCAAGTGCACATACAGGCACCCAGAAACACATACACATGAATACACACAGCTGGACATTCAGGCTGCCTAAGGGAGGATAACTGAAAGCACTGGGAGAAATCAAATGTGAAGGAGGGCGGTACAGGACACACGCCAGCTCCTTCCCCACTAGGCCAGATGTCTGGATGACATCTTTCATTACTTTAAAACCCTATTGTGTGCCCAGCAGGAAAAGGATTGGCATGAGAAACCAGGGGGAAGACAGAGCGTTCTTCCTCCTTTCCTCCCCTGGAAGGTAGTTCACCTAGAAGGTCCAAAAATATTTGGTACTTTAGGGGATCTTAAATCCAAAGAACCAGTGGGCTCCCTCGCATTCATTCTCACCAGTCAGCAGTCGTTTGAAATGTAAGTCCTTCCAGGACCCATGTCACCAACAAGTAAAGTAGCTTCTTCAAGCTACCTGAGCCTGAAATTATGCTTCAGAGACTTTGCAGAGGACCAGAGAGAGAGCCTGAAGATGAGTTAAATGAGGCATCCAAAGTGTCTAACGTCCTGCCAGGAAATACCATCATATGAATTGGGAAAATATGTCTAATACTCTATTTAGGATTTTTATGTATTTTCCCTTAAATCCCAGAGAAGAGTCCTTCCCCAGGGGGCATGTAGGAGCTTTAGTCTTTCCATGAGATATCCAAGATTCAAAAGGCCATATTCCTAAATTAATTAGTTAATTCAAAGTGTGCTTTAATAATAGGAGTAAAAACAAAGTTGAGATCCAGCTTCTATGCTACACAACTTCGCCCTTCAATATTCATTCATTCTTTTACCAACATATATGTACTGAGCACCTATTATGTGCAGATTCTGTTCTTGCATTGACCTTTAGCAGAACCTACAGGTGGAGCATATACTAGTCCTAATTTTCTATGTTAAGTTATCATGGTGAGATGGAAATTGGCTCCACAAAAATGCCTCATGGTTACACCAATCACCTGTGATATAGTGCAGAATTCGCACAATGGAACTGAGTGGCAGGACAGATTTCTTCCTTAGCATGTACCCTGAGATCATGTGAGAAAGCTCAGGATGTTCTAAGTGAGCTGCTTTCTAATTTGTGCCCAAACAACTGAGATGAAAGTGTTTTCGTTTCCTATGCTGCCAAAAGCAGATACTATAAAATGGACTAGCTTTTAATAGTGGGAATTTATTAGCTTACAGGCTTACAGTTTCAAAGCTGAGAAAAATGTCCAAAGCATCACCAAGTGATGCTTTCTCCCCAAAGACTGATTGCTGGCTATCCTGGACTCCTCTGTCACATGGCAAGACACATGGCAGTGTCTGCTGGTTTTTCCCTTCTCTTCTGGGTTTTATTGCTTTCAGCTTCTTGCTTCTATGGCTTTTTCTCTCTTTGAATTTCATTCTCTTAGAAAGGATTCCAGTAAGAGGATTAAGATCCACCCTGGGTCACACCTTAATGGATGTAATCTTACGGAAAGATCCTACTTACTGTAATAGGTTTATTGCCACAGGAATGGATTAGCTTTAAGAACATGACTTTTGGGGATACATGTAGTCCCAAACCACCAAACTCCACCCTCTTAACCCCCCAAAAAATATTCTTTCCATATGCAAAATATGTTCATTCCATCACAATATCCCAAAAGCTTAAGTCATTTCAGTAACAATACTAAGTACAAAGTCTCATCAAAATTGGTTATAGGTGTGGTCTGTTCTGGGGCTCAATTCCCTTCCAGCTGTGGACCTGTGAAACCTAGAGAACAAGTTATCTGCTTCCAATATACAATGGAGGGACAGTCATAGGATAAACATTCCCATTCTCATAGGGAGAAACTGGAAATAAAACAGGTGTCACAGGACCCAGACAATTCCAAAACCCTGCAGAGCATACTCCATTAGATTTCAAGGTCTGAGAGTTATCTATAAAACCATGCTTTGTCCTCAGGGCCTGATGGAGTGGCAGCCCCACCTCTTCCAAGGGCTTTAGCAGTAGCCGTGCTCTCCCTGAACACTGAGGTGAACACTCCCTACATCTTCAAGCAGTGGGATGACAGCTGAACTCTAGGTTCCACACTCCTCAAGCATCAGAGTGCCAGCCAGCCTCTCTGTAATCCCCCAGGCATCTGAGAAACTTGGGGTAATAACACTCTTCCTGAACAATGGAGTAGGAGGCCTGCCCTCTCCAAGTACTGGGCCATACTCACCCTTTCCACATGGCTGGATCTGCTCTCTTGGCCTGAGAAAATATCTTCTGTCCAGACCTCAGCTTCCATGGTCTAGCCCTTGAAGTGTTTTTTCCTTTAATTTGTCCCTTTTAGTTCAAAGTGACAGTGGTTCCTTTCACACAGATCTCACAAAAAAAAAAACTTGTCGGTTTCACGTGTAGTACATAGGGGTCCAATCCATCACAACGAATAACTTTCCACAAATCCTTTCTGGGTAACTGCATTTCTAATCCTGACTTGCATTGAAACAGCTGACTGATTCCATGTTCAGTTAAATCCTCACATGGGAAGGGAACAATAAAGACTCCTGAGACTGCATCTCCTTTTGAGGCCTTCAATGGGTTGGATGAGATGCCTCTCATTGCTGAAAGCAGTCTCATCAGTTGATTGTAGATGTTATCAGCCATAGGTGCAGTCAACTTACTGTTTATTTAAGTCCATGAAATGTCCCCCCTAACAATTAGGCCAGTGCTTGCGTGACTGAAAAACTGGGCACCTGCCAAGTTGACACATAAGCCTAGCCTTCAAAAACTGGATGTGAAATTCTTGGTTGGCAACTCTTCTTTCTGCACTTTACAGATATCATCCCACTGCCTACTGCCTTTTTGCCTCCCTGCTTTCTGATGAGAAATCAGCACTTAGTCTTATTGGAGCTCCCTTGGATGGGACATGTTGCTTTTATTTTGCAGCTCTCAGAGTTTCCTCTTGGTCGTTGGCATTCATCATTCTCATTATAATATACCTATCTGGTCATGGTTCTTTTGAATTTCATCCTGTTTAGGGCTCTTGAATGTCTATATTTATGTCTCTTGTTAAATTTGAGGAATATTCTGCCACCATTTCTTTGAATATTCATTATGCCACTTTCTCTCTTCTTCTGTGACTTCCATAATTTGTATATTGGTCTGCTTGATGGTGTCCCTCAGCTCTCTTGGGCTCTCTTTGCATTTGTTCATTCTTTTTCCTTTCTCCTCCTCTGCTGGAATCATATCAATTGCCTTGTCTTCAGGTTCACTGAATCTTTCTTCTGCCAGCTCAAAGCTACTGTTCAAACCCTCTAAGGAATTTTTTTTTCATTTATTGTGGTTTTCAACCACAGTATTTATTTTTTTCATTTATTCATTTCATTTATCCTTTAGATAAATCCTGTCCCTTTATTGACCTCATTTTGGTCATTTATTATTTACCTGATATCTTTTAGTTCTGTCTCCATGTTTTCCATTATCTCCATGACCATATGGGAGATTATTTTTATTTATTTATTTATTTATTATTTATTTATTGAAGATTATGCTTAAAAAGTTTTTTTCTGGTATGCCCAAAGTCTATTCTTCTTCACTGGTTTCTGGATCTTTATCTTTTCCTGTTTCTTTTGTTTCTCTTGTAATCTTTTGTTGCACATTGTACATTTTAATTCACTAACTCTGGAATTTCGCCCCTGAGCTTTTTGTTCCTTAAGCTTGTATCCAGCTAGTGATATGAAAGAGATTTCCTTGGGAGCCAGGAGCTTACTTTTCAGAGTTGGAGTGGGCAATTGAAGTATTTATTATCTAATATGGGGCTGATAAAGGCATGAAGGGCTGGCTTACACACCTTCACACACAAGTGTGTGTTTATACTCAACATGAAGGGGCCAAGAAAGATTTCCCACTAGATAGAGCCCTTTGCTTTCCTGGGTGGTCTGGGGAAGAGGGGGCAGGGTAGGGCAGGAGTATGACTATGCAATTCTTCCCAAATTGACTCGACTTCCTTTTTCCTACCTGATACAGTGGTTCCAGGACCAGGGCTATAGCTGTGGGTCCTGGAGGCAGGGATGATCCCTAACAGTAATTATACCTTTAAAACTACGAGTTAGAATTCCTAAGGGCCTGATGTGGGAAACCGTGCCTTAACCCATTTGGCAAAATGGGGCTGACAGTGACAAAGCTGTATTGCCTGGTAATCAAGATAGTCTACTAGTTCTCTACTAGGTAACTCTACGTTGCAGTAATAGGAGAGACTAGTATTGCTGCCAGAAATCTGGACCAGTACAGCTGCCGAGCAACCTAACATCCCTTCCAAAGGTGGGAAAATTTTGGTAAAATTCAATGACAAATGGAAAAAATGAGGAATAGCTGAAAGTAAAAGAATGAACAAATGAGTTATTCATTGAGAGAAATCCAGCATTACATTGGTGCCTCAGGAAAGGCTCAAAAAAAGAGATGATAGCGTGTCATCTCACTTATACTAGATGACTGAAAGTGTGAAGCCATATGTGTTCAAGACCACTCTGCTTTTGAAGCATGACAGGGATGAATGGAAGCCTGCACGTCTGAGTGACATCACTCTGAGAGATGTTTTGGTCTTACGATATGATGATGGACTGGATTAATTGTTAGTGACTGAGTGGGCGCTATAATGTGTCAGTGTTCTTGACTCTATTTTTCAGGTCACATCTACCATACTGCAATATAATTTAACACTGGCATTGTTGGTAAGATTATAATACTGATATTGGTGGTTAAATGTATTGTAAAATTGACTCAAAGACACCTAAGGAGGCAATACAGATGGAAAATGACTGGTCTGAGGAAGAACTGGATTTAGTTAACCATCAGCTAATTTCTATGTTAAATAGTTCTGTACAAGTTTATTATAGGTACAAATAGCGGTAGATCAAAGGGAGAAATGAGTCATCAACTTAATACGAAAATATGAAAATATATGTAATGATTTTATGGGATGGGTTAGTTATTTCTTTAAATCTATCTCTACCCCACCCTGGCTCTTCTAAATGATTGTTTTGCTGGAAGAGTACCTTGCCCAAAGAGAGATCTGGCATTTACCCTTGGCTTCTGGGAGGTAATCCCTAAGTCCTTGGAATGCCTTACCTGATAGAAGAGTCTTTGTTTACCTGGGGACCTGATTTTGAACTTTATATAAAAAGAAGCATTATAGCTATTTTGTCTTGCTTCTCTAGTTCTTCGTTATATTGGTCAAATTCAACCATGCTGTTTTCTGTGACCATAATTTGTTCTTTTTCTTTGCTTTATAGGACCCCATTGTATAAATATACTGAAATATATTCACTTGGCTACTGTTGATGGGTATTTGAGTTATTTCCAGCCAGGGGGGTATTAATAAATGATACTGCTCTGAACTTCATTGTATTCAGGAATTGGGAGATGTACACCTTCAACTCTTTTAGATAATGCCAAACTATTTACACTCCTTCCAACAATAGATTAGAGTTTCCATTTTATCCTTATCCTTGCCAACACTTGTTAATGTCAGCCTTTTTATTTTGCTAATCTGGTGGGTGTGTTATGGGGTCTCATTGTAGATTCCATTTGTATTTCATGATTACAAATGAGATTGAGCACCTTTTCATATGTTTAATATTTACAATTTTTGTGTGTGATTTACCGTTTAATTCTTTTGCCAGTTTTTCTATTGAGCTGTCTGCCTTTTCCTCTAAGTAGATAAATAGACAGATTGATAGATTGATAGATCTGGGTATTAGTCTTTTTTGTGTGTTATCTGGAAGATTTTGTGTACAACTGGAATTGTTTTGGACCTGAATATTTGGCAGAAACCACCAGTGCCTGGAGTTTTCTTTGTTGTCAGATTGGAACTACTGATTGGATTTCTGCAAAGATTAAAAGAGAATTCAGGAGTTCTCTTTCTTGTGAGTGGGTTTTGGTAAAGTATTTTTAAAAAGAACTTTCCTTATTTCAACTCATTTTTAGAATTTATTGGCAAAGATTTCCCTAAAAGTCTCTTAATTGTGTGTTTACTTTCTGAGGCATCTGTTGTATTCCTTGTTAATTCCTGATGTTAATTTTTGCCACTTTTCTTTTTAAATTAAAATACAAAAAAAAAACACAAAACTGTTTATTCTATTAGTCTTCAGTTTTGCTGACTCTTTGTTTTGTTTTTGCCTTGTATTTCTTTAAAATATGTATTTTATTTTTAAGTCCTTTTACTTTCTTTAGGTTTTTGAGGTGGATACTTTATCTTAAATTTCAGCCTTTTTAAGTCTCTAACATATATACTTAATGGTATAAATTTCCCTCTAAACATTGTTTTAATTGCAACCCATAAGTTTTCATATAAAGTATTTTTTAGTTTCACTCAGCTCAAATCATTTTCCAGTTTCCACTATGATTTCTTCCTTGACCCTTAGGTTATTTAGAAATGTATTTTCTTAATTTTGATACATATGATAAATTTTATAGTTATCCTTTTGTGTTGGCTTCTAGCTTAAATGTGTTATAGACGGAGAACAAATTCTGTATTATTTCAGTCCTTTGAAATGTATTGGAGACTTGCTTTATGGCCCCAAGTAATGACATTTTTTTAAAAAAAAAATCCTGAGTGTGCTTAAAAAGAATTTATATTCGCCAGTGTTTGGGTGCCATACTCTGTGTCCATGAGGTAAATATGTTGTTGATTATGCTATTTAACACTTTTATATCCTTACTGATTTTTGTGTCTGCATTTTCTTTGAATTACCATGAGAGATGTGTTGAAATTTCCCACACTATGCTTCTTGCTTTGTCTATTTCTACTTGTAATTCTGTACATTTTTGCCTTATAGACTGTGCGACATGTTATTAGGTGCATATATATTAAAATTGTTTATCTTAAAAAAAAAAAAAAATCCTCACATGGGGCACTATTGCCTGGGGACTTAATTTCTGGAAGCACAGAAATTTCCAAACCATCAATATCTGGTTTCTTTGTCCCCAAGAGTTCAGTTCTCAGCTAATCCCTTTTCTCTTACATTTTAAAATAAGCTGAAAGGAGAAACCAGGCAGCACTCTCCACACTGAGTTTGGAAATCTCAGCTAAATATCCGAGCTCGTCACTTTCAAATTCTGCCTTCCATCTCACATAAGGATTCAATTTTGCCAAATTCTCTGCCATTTAAAAATAAGGGTAGCCTTTCTTCCAGTTTGCAATGACACATTTATCATTTCTGTTTAAGACAGGTATTAATAACCTTTTTTGTTCCACAGACCCCTTTGCCAGTCAGGTGAAAAACATGGACCACTTACTAAGTCCACACTGTACTGTGTATTATTTAATAAATATATCACACCCACACCAACATGTCTCCACAGAATAATGTTTTGCTTTTTTTTTTTAATTTCAATTCAAGTTAACGGATCCCTTGTTAAGAACCCCTGGTCTAAGGTGTCACTGGAAGTATCATTAGCATTTGTGGCAGTTTGAGATTATTTTATGAATCCCAGATTATGTTTGTAAACTAATCTATCCATGTGTGTGTAAAATCCTTTGATTGCATTAAATTCAGTTGAGGGAGAAGGGCCAAGATGGCGTTAGTGTAGGAGGGCGCACACTGCAAACTCCCAGAGCAAGGCGGATTGTGGACGGGGTCCTGCCCGAGGGTCTGTGCTGTGCACGCGTGGAGTGAGAAGCTTGGGACATCTATCTGCGCGGATCGGCGGCGTGGACCGAACGGTGGAGATTCGTGAGTTTTGAGGCTGCCGGTGGAGGTTGACACAGGCGGCTGAGCCCCGCGGTTAGGGAAAAATAAAATAAAATGGCCATTTGGAGCCGCGGGCAGGGCGAAAAAAGTTTTATTTTCTGGAGATCTGGCTGCCTGGCGCCCCTTGGAACTTGTGTGAACAGAGCAAACGAGCTAATCAGCACCCGGTGAACCGGAGGGGGGATTTTGGTCAGGAAACGCAGCTGATTTCCCTAGCCACCCAGGGATAAGACCCGGGCCGCTGTGGAGCCAGGAGGAGGGGACACTTCCCAAATATGGGAGGGTTCGGTTAGAAGACAGGGAAGGGTATTTTATATTTTTAGACATCGATCTGGCAGCCTGCACCACCCCATAGCGTTGGGGAACAGATAAGCCGACCTGAAGCACGATTAGGCTGAGAGCAGACGCGAATCTGCACTCAAACTGATTTACTGAGCAGCCCGGTGACGCTCGAGCTCAGCGCCAGAAGGGGCGGAATCCGCCGTCTTTAGCACTCCTCACTGACTAACATCAGAGCTTCAGCTAACCTGGGGAGTCCGGAAAGTGGGACGTGCTTGATTAATTTCCACGGGCCCAGCTAGGGTCCCTTCCGTAAGGGGGTTGGTCTAGAGAAGGAATTATTTTGGGTCCTGCATTTGGCTAAAAAAATAAAAATTAAAAAAAAAAAAAAAAAGTGAGGTCACCTCAACAAATGAAAAATAAATTCTTTTTAATTTAATTTAATAGCTAAAAGCTGCTTCAGGACCTGCATATAGAACCCTGTGGGGAAATTCATTGATAAACACAAGTAGGCAGGAAGGATCCACGTGGACCCTAGGGGAATCATTGATCCCCCTTAGCTCTGTTTGACTGCTTCCCTGTGTGGATCTTTGGTTTCTCTCTGTTACTTTCTGGTCTATTGCTATTATTTCGTTTTTCCTCCCCCCTTCCTTTTTCCTTCTATTTTTTTTTTTTTAAATAGGTGCTGCCAGCTTGTCGCTTCTTTGCTGGGCTTCTTATTCAGTAATTTCCCACTCGCTGCATATATTTATTCTGTATTATAAACTATCGCTTATCCTTCCTGCATGTTTCTGCCTTCTGTTTTCTGTTGTGGCTCTTAGAGACAACATTTTTTCATAGGCCCACAACTTAAGGGTGACAATTTCTATCCCATCTATTTTGTTTTCTTCCTCTTCTTTTTTCTTTTTTTTTTTTTATTAGTATTAACTTTTTCCTTTCAGACCTTTCTTTACTATTTCTCTCCCTCCTCATAATTCTAGCCTTCTAAATCACTATATATATATTCCTCCATTTGTTTTCCCAGTCCATTGTAGGAACTCCATATTTATTCCTGGTACTCTACACTGCCTACACAAGTTAAATATTCATCTCATTAAGTCTCATTTTGCCCCTCTTCTAACTTTTATCAATATTTCTATTATCCTTCTGCCTTCCTTACATCTTTTGATTCCTCTGGCCCTAACCTTTTCCTTCAAGGGAACATAGAAAGAAGCAAGAAAATAAAATAAGAAGAAAAACTGCCAAAGAGAAAATTTAACTCACATGCAGAACCAACAGCTAAATAAAATTCTAGAGCATAGAGAAAAGCTAATCAACTGAACAAACCAATCAAGATAATATGATGACCAGAGAGCAACAGAAAAATACAAATGACTTTGAGAAACTGGATAACATGGACCAGTCCAATGCAAAAAATAAAAACCAGGAAGCAATGCAGTACATCTAAAAACTAATCAAAGCTATCCAAACAAATATCATGGACCAACTTAAAGAACTGAAGGAAGAGATTAAGGATATAAAGAAGACACTGGGAGAATATACTGAAGAAATAGCTAACACACCTAAAAAGGTAATGGATATGATGGCGAACAAAGACACAAGTCAAGAAATGAAAAAGACGCTGGACTCACATGGCAGCAGACTTGAACAGGCAGAGGAAAGAATTAGTGATATGGAAGACAATACAGTTGAAATGAAAGAGATTGTAGAAAAGATAGACAAAAAGATAGAAAAAATCCAGTATGGTCTCAGGGAATTAACCGATAATGCAAGACGCACACACATACGCATTATGGGCATCCCAGAAGGAGAAGAGAAGGGAAAGGGAACAGAAAGAGAGTTGAAGGAAGTTATGGCTGAAAACTTCCCAACTCTATTGAGAGAGATGGATGTGCAGATCCAGGAAGCATGGCGCACCCCAAATAGTATAAATCCCAACAGGCCAACTCCAAGACATATACTTGTCAAACTGTCCAGTGCTCAAGACAAAGAGAAAATACTCAAGGCAGCAAGAGAAAAGAGAACCATCACATACAAGGGAAGCACAATAAGATTAAGTGCTGATTTCTCAGCTGAAAC